>CAJUYH010001606.1:18983-66427 GCA_910591685.1 Galerucella tenella
ATATTGTGGAGTCATTTAAAAACAGTTAGTTTCATTTAAAACCATATCATTTTTATGTTTGACTTCAAAATATTTAATAATTTCGCAACGAAGTGGAATTATTGTAAAATTATTGTGTTCGGATTCTAAAGGAATAGCTATTTTCTTATCGTTCGCGTAAAAATAGAACATGAATGTTTCGTAATCTAATACTGCATAGTGTTTAACAAAGAAGTCTGATCCAATTACACCATTTATGTTACCTTCAAAGTCTTTTACTACATGGAACTCATGACCTATCTTAATATTATCATACTGTAATAAAATATTTGCTGACCCCATTGTAACTGTTGACCCAGATATACCTTTTATTTTAATCCGGTTTGAAGTGTCAACAACCTGATTCTCGCTAATACTAGATGGAAAAATAACACTAATAGAAGCGCCAGAATCCAGCAAAAAAACTAAATCTCTATTTTGATATCTCATTCGAATGTAATTTAAACCGTTTACATTCAGTACTACATGACTATCTTCATCATTACCTTTAGGGACGAAAAAAAACGTTTTCACTGTTATTTTCGCTCCTCTGGTCTTCATTATGCAAGAAAAAATTGCGTGGAGCACGATAAGGATTTCCACGAGATCTCATCCCGCGATTATTACCTCGATTTTGATGTCTAGGAAAATTTTGATACCTGGACGAATTTTGGTATCTCGAAGTATTTTGATTTCTGAAATAATTTTGGTTTTGGGAAAAATTTCTATTTTGAGAGTAATTATTAACTCCTCGGCCGAAACCTCTATCTCTATTATTAATTGTCCTAGATTTGGATCGACCGCGCATACTAAAAATGTGGGAATTTGAATTATTCGTTATTTCTTCGTCTTTAGCTCCTCTTATCGCCTCGTTTAACGAATTATAATTTCGTGCTTTAACTATTGTTTTTAAATCGTGGTTACGTAAACCATTTGCAAAAGCATTAATAGCCAATTTTTCATTCGTAATTTTCAAAATTTTTGTCGCGCTTGCATCCCCATCAGCTTGCGCTAGTGTTGAATTTACCATCAACTCTCCGATAGATTTTCCGAAGTCGTCGATTGATTTGTCTTTTTGTTTTATATTATGTAAACCTAACGATAAAGAAGCTGCTGATTGCCTGGTTAGCAAATTACTTTTAATATCTGTAATTAAATCTGCATTAGAGTTGTAAGTTGAATTTAATTTTAATTTTGCACATTGTGTCAACCTAGTTTTTAACACATATTTAATCAAGAACTTTTTACCATCATTATCTAAAATGCTATCGTATAATTCTATGGCATCAATTAGTTGTTTTACCGATTCCTCCGTATCGTCAATTATAGGGACTAAACTAGAAGCTGTTTTTAAATCAAATTTCTCTCCCATATTGATTAAGTTATCCTTTGAATTTATGATAATCGCCAATCCCTCCTCTAAACTTTTACTTACTTCGTCAATTGTTTTCTCAATTAACTCCACAATTGATTTAACAGTATCAATAGTTTCTGTACTATGAGATTTTAAATTAAATGCCCTTTTTAAAGCTGCAAATTCTCTTTCAAACTGACTTAATTCAATACTTTGCTGCTTATTAACTTCTAAATTAAGACGCCTTTGTTGATTATCTTCACCTAAATTCCGTTTAAACCCCTTAATGCTTTCATTTAAATCATTAAATAAGTCTATACTACTCATTTGTACAAATAAAAAAATACAATATCATTAAAAATTAGAGTTACAAATACCTTCTTCCATTAATTTTTCACTCACTAGCACTGTTTTACTATACTAGCTCTTGACTCATCCTTATTTCTCTTCTTATCTTATTTTCCAAATGCCTTTTGAATGTCTTCATCACGAAGTAGATCACTGTCACCAACGACCCAGCAAATGCAATCATTCCCAGAATCTCCGCTGTCGAAAAAGAGTTCCCTCCGTTTAATTTGGGAGTATTCGTAAGACCACCACTATTACCAGCCTGGGCTATGATAATTTCTTCCTTAGAATGCTCTTGTCCCATATTATTGATAATATCTCACAATCCAAACTTTCACTTACACATAACTACAAACTATTATACAATTTGTAGAACTGGCAGGGTCGCCATGTGATATACTTTGTTTAAAAATGTTCAAAGTATATCTTCAGGTTCTGTTAATTCTAATTATACCTTACATACTTCCAATGAATAAAACAACTTATTCGTTCAGCATAACTTTATTTAATCATCATTAAAATTTATGTCTACAAATACAAATTATCAATTAAAACAATATATTTTACGAAATTTATTTTTGTCTATTCACTACAGCAGCTCCTCACAGTTCCTCATGCCTCGCTCTGTTTGAACATTTTATTTTTGTGCAGTTGATTTTGTATGTTTTAAGATTTGGAGTAATCGCGTCTTTGTTATCCAAAAGCTTAGTAAGTGGTTTTACGTGTGGAGCAGCCTTTCATATTGTCAATTCACAGCTCAAAGATGTTTTCGGTCTACCCATTGAAAAAAAAATCGGAAATTTTTCTATTCCTTTGGTAAGTTCGAAAGTAAAGTATCTAAATCTTTAAATTCCAAGTCTGTTACTATAGGATATTTTACAAATTTTAATTAAAACCTTCATTATCATTTACAATGAATCAAATCATTTAGAGATTCGGTATTAATACAATTATAAAAAGTCTCTCGAAACCTTCCATTCTATTAACTTTTTCATCTGACTAGATTTTTTGTTCCAATGTACATGAGTTTTCGAGTTTAAATTATTATCTTTTGTATGTCCAAGAACTTCATCATGGTTTTAACTTTATTCAGTCAACTGTCATTTAAAATTTATAATTTTGTTTTGAATAATTCCTAGCTGTAAATTTGTCGCGGATGAAACGAATATGGCAATGGAAGTGTTTTCTTCTCCTTGACACACAGCAATTTGAATAAACGAGTATTTGGTCAGCAAAAACATTCCTGTGGCTCCTCAGCCTCCTCATTTATCTCGAGTCCTTGAGATTTTTTCCTCTTTAACAAGTTGGGAAATCACCTCAAGGAACTCATTTTGAGACATTCTAAAACATTCAAACGGCTGCAACAAACCAGCTAAAGTCTATTCCAGTACCGAAGCTCCAGCGCTATGTGGTTTCAGAAGGGAGTTATTTTGAGGGTGACAGTATAGAACTGCAATTCTATTTGTATGGAACAATTTTTTCCAAAATCAGTTTACAGACATCGTAAATGGAATGCTTTGTTCTTCATGTAAGCATGTGTTTGCCTGCATACGCACAAAAAACATCAGAGAGTACAAATTAAGGTTGTATACCTCAAAAATTTCATTAAAAATTAAGGTACGTCTTTAAATAACGAATTTCCTCTAATGTCAATTACAGCCTTATGACGACTCCGCTTACTTTCAATAAGTTCGTTGAAGTAACTAACAGTAAACAGTAACAGATCCCTATTTACTCAACTGTATTTCCCATTTCAGGAAATTTGTTCCTCTCACCATTCACAAGATCACTTTCGAGGAAATCCTTATCTTAGATGCGAATTTTAGGATACAGCACTTCCATGCTATTTTTACATATTCAAAATTTGGAATTCCAAAACCAAAGCTAGTATAGTTAAAATAATACCCTTATTGGTGTGCGTCATCGATTGTGACGTATATCCGAGTTTTCGGCTTGTCGTTTATTTTATTTGCTTTTTTGACATATAGCTAACCTTAAATTTGATAAATGGAATCATCAAGATCGTATTTAACCAAATTCGAAAAGGCTATGGAATGAATAATTACCAGCTTCTTATTCTAACTGAAAATACTTGAGAACTTTCAAAATACTGATGTTTTTCCGTGTATCAATGGCTATTTTTGTATTATCCATATAAATAAAACAATGAGATTAATAATCACTTTTCATAAATAATAATTGACCGTAAACAACAAAGTACAGACCTGTCAAGAACTGTCAGTGTGACAGAAGAAAAAGACGTAAGACACATTACCGCTACGAAAGTATCACCTTCATAGTATTTTAAAGTCTCGATTGATAGGTTGAACTTGAGCGTAATCTAAACATCAACCAATCAAATTTTTGTAAATCAAAGATTAGGGTTAACGTTTGTAATACATTTAAACGGTTCATTATTGTGATATTTTGATTAGGATTAATCACAGACCTGCCTTTTTTCCATTTATTTCTACGTAATGTGTTAGAAGGACATTAACAATCGATGACGCACATCAAGAAGGGTATTATTTCAACCATATAAACTATTCAAATATTTATTATATTCACATTTTTGCAGACCTTATATGATGTCATATTTGCAATGCCAAAAGCCAATCGCTTAGCAGTCCTTATGTCCGCGTTCACAATATTCTCATTGACGGCTAATAATTTATGGTTTAAGGTAAGTTATCATTATTTTGAGTTTGGTTAAGCTGGAAAAATATAATTGGTATACACTACCATAAATTATTATGATCAACCTATCCACTTCGGCCTCATTGCGTAGGCCCGATAATCTCATCTCATCTCATAATTTTTGTACGGTAGAATCAAAAAGGGTTTAAACTGAAAAAAATGAATAATTTTCAAACACAATAGTTTTCTTATTAGCAAATGAAATTTGATTAGATTTATGGAAATTGTTCAACATAAGCTCAGCATAACAATACTGAGATACAGGGTCCCACGACGCTTTGACAGTCTAAGTTTTCAAAAACTGTTCATATGACATAATTTGACAGATATAAACAGTCGAAACTGATGCTTATATTCATTATAAAATGAATTCCGTTTTTCCTGTCATTTCGGGTAACGTGACCCCAACATATTTTTCTTAATGGGACAACCGGTATAATATTACAACTTTGGATATATCATTCAAAAATAAATTCAACGATACCACACTTGTCATCACTGTATTGTGCAGTAATGATAATAGGGCCAATTAAATGAACATTGGTATACATTATTTTATTAAAAAACGTAACATAGGGAATTGAAAAGTACAAGTAATTGGAGGAATTGTTCATGTACATGTCCCCAGCCCCCCCAAAACCTCAATAATAAAATTGAATACGTAGCAATTTTGTACCCATTATGTACATTTTTGTACAAGCATAATTGATTTTTGTACAAGTGATATTCAAAAGTTATTAAAAAATGAAAGGGGGGGCTGGCGACATATGTCGCTAGCCCCCCCATAGGGAAAATTGAAAATTGAACGATGGCATTTCGTTCTATGACTTTTGTACAGTTTTGTACAAAATATAAAATTCGCCCAACCCATTGTTATACACAATTACAGCCACATACGTCGCCAGCCCTCCCATATGGTAAATTGAAAAATGAACCATGGCATTTCGTTCTACGACTTTTGTACAAGATACAAAATTCGCCTAGTTTATTGTTATAAACAATTACAGCCATATATGTCGCCAGTATGGTAAATTGAAAAATGAACCATGGGATTTAGTTCTACGACTTTTGTACAATTTTGTACAAGATACAAAATTCGTCCAGTTTATTTTTATTGCCCAAATTTTTCCCACCCCCTGACTCAAAATTAATTATCCGCTTGTTGGCAATAATAGTTGCTGTTCATTAAGTGCACCTTGAATTATTTTCTCCTTTTGCATTAAATTTCATTTATCTGCTTTGCTTCATTTGGCTTTGCGATCGAAATCAGTAATAGACGTTGAGAAGTTTTTGAATATGATCGCACAAAATTATCTCACAAACCCATTGAGTACGGTACAATTGCTAGTAGCTGTGAGGCTACGTTGTCTGTATGGAAAGTAACTAAGTATACAATCCATAGTTTAGCCGGACTCTTGAATAATTCAAAACGACATTAAATTTTTCATTTATTCAGTGTACAAAAGGTTTTCTACATAAATGTTTCTTGTTTTAGGAGCGTTGGTTACTTTATTTTGAGTATCATCATAGAGTTCCCAGTAGTTCAAACATTCTTGCTTGACAAACGCGACATAATGCCCAATAGTATTTACATTTCTCTCTCTCCCTGCAATAGATATTACACCTCGCAATGTGTACACTTGCTCTTCAATTCTAACAAATTCAGGTATCTCCTCGAGCTTACAATAGTGATAATTGTCCATAGAAAATTGTTCTATGTTTTCATCACCATTTCTTCCGCTTTCGGCTGTAAAATTCATTCAAATTAGTACCTAACACAATTTTCATAAAATTCTAAATAAATTGCTCGTACATAGTGTATAAGAAAATTTTTTATAGCGATTTTTAATTTTGGAATCCATAACTACGTACATGTACATGAGCTATTCTTCAGAATATTATGATTCGTGGTGAGTCAAAAACTAAAATTTGCAGAAAAAAAGTGGGAAACGATTCACTTTTCTTTTCAAACTTTCAGTGGTCTACTCAGTGAAAAAATACGTGTACTTGAGTGCTTTCATTAGATTTTAGTACTTTAACCAATTTCAGGTATCTATTTTAAATTTTCTGGTACTAAATACGGAAAAAAATAACTTCCATTAAAAGTGCACTCACTGACATGTCAAAATGAAAATACCTGAAATCAGTGTTGCGTAAAATAAATTTGTTAGAAATAAATAATTTGGTTTTAACAGCACCACAACGTCAATTTTGACATTTTTTTTGCAAGTGTGATCGCATTTTTATACAATAATGCAGGATTAATTAAGTGGTTAACCATCAAGTATATTATAGAATATGAGTACAATCTACAAGGAAATATTCGTTCAATCAAATTTTCCTTACATGGATTGAAAATTAAATTGAACGGCACATTGGTATTGTTTTCCAGTGGGAAATTTGTACCTTATATAAAAATTAGTTACGCGGGTATATTCTCATCCTACTACTCAATATATAACCTTGAATCAATTTCCAAAGCAGTGTCTTCAAGAAAAAAAAATTATCGAATTAACACATTTCGGAAGAACTGCCCATATAACATTGCAAAACATTAAAAACATACATTTTTATTGCCGTTTAGATATAGTTGTTTTCAAACCATCGAAAATTAGCAAGCAAAATGGAAATGATGATATTACTTTGAGTAAATGTACAAATACACCGTGATTAATATTGTAACACGGAAATCATGATATTCACCGTTGTCTGAAAGTGCTGGTATCGGTTGTAAGAAGAAATGAGATCCCCTCAGCTGCCTTCTCAAACATACTCTTTCGTTACATCTACCATCAAAGTTTTCTGACGTAGCGAACATTTCCTCCAGCGTTCGCTGCATTTTTGACAGATTACGTAGACATAGTTCAAGAGAGGCATAGTTTCCTGTTTCTGAAGTGTATTTGCACTTTCTATTCGGACATGCTTTCATTGAAGCAATTGAAGGCTCGACTTAAATCCGTTGTCTTGAGTATCCAATGTGCGTTCAGTGCCAACTTGGCAACTTTCCACGTACACTGTTGTGTTCAGTGTGTGGCACTGATGTGCATAATGACCCAAACTGTTCTAAAATAGCGTTGAGTTTCGATGAGAAGCGTGAAATGCTTTTTTCATTAAAAACTTTTCCTATCTTCGACCTCCTTTCTGCACTCTTAATTTGACAGTTTCGTATGTGCTTTTAATTATATTAATTAGAGCTTTTGGTACTTCTAAATCTTCCAATACCTCCCAAATTTTTTCTCTTCCTACTGTATCAAAAGCTGCCTTCAAGTCTATGAATGCTAAATACATTTCTTCTTCCGCTTCAATTGTATTATCAATTAGTCTTCTTAAAATGTATATATTATCATTTGCTTGCCTTCCTGGTCTGGAAGCTGCTTGTTCGTCTTCTAATTTTGCTTCTATATGACATCTTAATCGGAACTCTAATATTCTCGTGTATATTGTATTGGTTTGGGCTGAACATATTGGTCTATAATTATTGCACAGTGTTTGATCCCCTTTTCATGTTGGCAATATTGGCAATATAAGATTATTTTCCCCTTCTTTGGGGATTTTTTGAGTATCCCATGCTTCCCTGCATATAAGAAGCAGCCATTCTTTTCCTTTTTCTCCTAACCATTTTATCATCTCTGGCGCTACTTCATCCTCCCCACTGGCTTTTCCTATTTTAAGTTTCTTTATAGCCTCTTCCATATATTCTCTTTGGAGTGTATGGTTTTCATGATCGTTCCCTTCCTCTTCAACTATATTTAATGTTTTCTTCTTCAAACTGTCACTAAATGTTTTTCCATAGTATTTTTTCCAAGTCTTTAATATTTCAATTATTTCGGTCTCCAATTCGTTATTTTCATTTTTTACTGCTCTTATATCTTTTCCTTCACTTCCTCGTAATATTTTCATTGCTGTCCAAAATTTTGTATTATCTGATGCACGTGTCTTTGACATCTCTCTTCAAAATTTTTTCCAGGAATTCCTTTTCGCTTTCTTAACCGCTTCCTTGACTATGTTTCTTTTCCCGTTATATATTTCCTTATCATCTTGTGTTTTTGTTTGAAGGTATTTTTTCCATGCAATGTTCTTTCCTTCTACTAATGTTTGTATTTTCTTGTCTCACCACTTAGTCCTTCTTAAATGTTTATTGAACTTAATTCTTCCACATATATGCTCAGCTTTTCCAAGTATTATTTGTTCAAATACTGTCCACCGTTTCTCGAGTGTCCATTCATTATTTTCATTCATCATTTTTCCAAATTCCCTATCTGTTTTTTCCTGATATTCATATTTTTTTCTGTGTTTCTTAACTTACTTATCGCAATTCTACTGAATCTTACTTCTTCTGTATTTCTTATGTTTGCTTTATACTCCGCTATTACTAGTCTGTGGTTTGTTCCCAGCTCAGCCTCTTTTCTTGTCTATATTTTTTTCACCACATTTGATAGGTTTTGTTATGTATTAACTATATAATCGATTAAACTTTTTGCATTTCTTTCTTCCGCTACAAATGTATATTTATCCTCTAGTTTTTGTTTTCCCATCGTATTACCTATTATTAAGTCGTTACTTTGACAAAAACCTATCATCTTACGGCCATTTCTGTTCATTGTTTCCTCTCCATAAACTCCCATACAACCCATTCCTCTATTGTAATCTTTACCAACTCTTGCGTTCCAATCCCCCATAATGATTGTTTTTGTTTTGCTTTCTTATATCATCCACTACTTCCTGTAATTGTATGTAAAATTGTGGAACCTCTTTCTCTCCTGTTCGTTCAACAGGTGCATATATTTGTATTATATTCAATATTTTTTCCAATCGTATAGTTAGAACTAGCATTCTTGAATTTATATGTTTGATATCTATTATCTTTTTTTTATTTCCTCTGTTAAAATTATTCCTACTCCATATTTTGCTCTTTGTTCTGCTTTTACCACGGAGTAATATAATGTGTGATTATTTGTTAAATTTATTTGTCCTGACCCTTTTTTCTTTGTTTCGCTTATTCCTAGAATATCTACTTTGTTGTTTTTTTATTTCCTCCGTTATTTCGATTTCCTTTCCTGTTGATGTGTTAATATTCCATATACCTATATTTATATATTCTTGGTCTGCACTATTTACATATTGCTTTTGTTTATTTTTCCCCCATTGACTGCTTTGATCCTTTTTTCTATTTTTTCCCTACCATTGTTATTTTTGTGTTGAACTTTCCTATCAGGTTTTTCTTCATCCCTATTGCTAAAACTACTTCTATCCTCACTGCTACACTACTATTCTTAATGCTATTATTTTTGTTAAATGTATCTTCGTGTATGTCTTCTAGTTTTTTGGGTACCCTGTTGTATCATTTTTCGATTTGGTTCTATATCTTCATCGTCTTCGATGCTGGGTAACCACTGGCTAGCCGTTCTTCCTTTCTTCTTGTTTGCATTTGTTTTTGTTTTTTCATCTCTATTGTGTTCCAGCTGTTTTAAGGTATATATTGTATCATCCACTCTTAATTTATCATATATTATTCTTTCTCTATATCCTTCTTTTCTAGCCGATTTTAGATATGTGATGAGTGCTTTCCGTTTATGTTGTATTTCTTTTGGTGGATCCTCTGATATCCATATTTTTGTACCTTTTAAATGTTTGGCTTCTCTTATTATTTCTATTTTTTGTCTTCTCTTGATAGCTCTAGCCATATTGGTCTATTTTTGTTATTGTCTGTGTCTTTTTCACCTATTCTTCTCATTTGTATCATATTTGCTCCCATGTTTATTTTAACCTTTTTTTATCTTACATTTGTTGAATTTTGTTGTTTCTTATTTCGCACGTTTCGTTCTCAGATTCTTCTATTTTTCTCTTGCTTGCTTTTTCTAGTTGTTTTAATTTTTTTTCCTGAATTTCGATTTTTTGTTCCATTTTTGTTCCTCAATTCATTATCTTCGTTAATTATTTTCTTTATTTGTTCTTGATAATTGTCTATTTTTTCATCCATTCGATAAGTTTTTCTATTATTTCCTTCATCATATCCTCCATCCATCCATCCATCCCTGCAGGTTAGATACCAGAACCCTACTCTATTCAGATTCCAGCCCCACCTGAAGCTGACAATTATCAGTCTGGAGTAATTTATTCTTTTTAGAAATTCTATTATCCGCAAATCTATAACGTCCGATGTAGTCAGTTCGTTCCTGAGTTATCGAATCCCAAACTTGATTAACGATTTTCGGAAAACGATCAACAAAGTTAACGAAAAAGAAAATACAGACATGCAGGTACGATTCAACCCATAGCCACATATTATAATCTGTGCTCTCGCCGCTATACTCAGCCATGCCCTCCTCTTGGAATCACAGCGCCGAGAGATTCTCCCGCGCACATTCTCTCTTCTATTTGATTTAATTGTTGATAAGTTATGAAAGGTAGGTGTGTTGAAAAATATCTGGGAAGTATGCAGAAGGACCTGCATGACTGTATTTTTTTCCGTTAGATTGTTGTTCGTTTGCCTAGAATCGTTGATCAAGTTTGGGATTCAATAACTCGGGATTAAATAGTGCGAATTGAACTTTCAAAACACCAAAAGTTGTGTTTTTCCAAGTCCTTTGAGTTGCTGTTTTTTCAGATTTCAATTAAAATGAAAAACCGCACAGATATCTTAATTGTTACTAAGGTCAAATTTCAACCACTTTTCAACCACGGAATTTTATAGCAAATTTCACGCCTTATGACTTTGTTTTGTTACATATGCACGATAAATTCAATACTTTTTGAGTGAAATTCGAAATCATTTCGAATAATAGGCCCATTCTTGGTTGTTTTGGCTATAAACTGTTATTGCGCAATTAGCACAGCCTTAAAACCGGTGGAGACAGCGAATTATCATTAACCATGATTATTCCAAGGGATTCCATCAAAAATCTCGCCTACTGCTTTCACATCCATGTTTTGATAGTTTTTGGGCTAACCCGACTGGACTACATCTTCCAATCACCAAACATCAACCGAATATAATTCAAGACTTTCATATTTTGCAGCCTTGGTATGTCACAAAATCAAGAATTCCATTTCCCATAGAATTGTTGCTGATATTACTTGGAATTTTTTGCATGGATGTTTTTAATTTAGAAAAAGACCACGGAGTAACAATAGTAGGACGCATACCTGAAGGGTGAGATTATTATAAATTTCAACTACAAAGTTTGAAATTATTAATTATATGTCTTTATATCTTTAGGGATAATGACCACCATTGTGATCAATACAAAGTTGATAATTTGTTGATTAATTCACTATTAAGATGCCACAAGGTTTCATTCCATTTCACTCAAATTCTTCCTGAAATTGATTTTCCAGTTTTTTGCTAGATTATATTACATTACAAAGGGATCAGATTGGACCAGTTGGCCATAGCACACGTATGATCTCATGTGTATACTCTACATCTATATTTTATTTTAAAACATCTAAGTTGCATTGAAAACCTTTTTTCTGTTAGGTCTTGCTCTTAGTTGGCCTGTTCCAGGTATTTAAGTCGTTGGCGTATAATTAGATAATGTGTTGAAGATAATGTGTTAAAGAGAGTCGACGTTCACATTATTTTTTTTACATTTTATTATTATAAAAAAGTAGTTACTTTTGTCAAGTTGAAGTTTTATGTCAATTTTTCATAGTTTTTGCTGAAGTTGAGTTATATTAAACAATGAAATAAAACAATTAATTTTGTCAAAATCTACAATATATTTGAACCTATGTTTAACTTGAAGTTGTGACAGGTTTCGCTAACACAGTAGTTTTCTCAAACGATTGGAGGTATAATGAAAAAATTTTTATTCATACAGTGCCTTAATACTGAAGTTTACGGATATTGACAAAAATATTATAATCTATCCACATGGTAATAAAAATCAAAAAGTGTCTTAATATGGGATTGACTAATTTTAACTGGAACAATCTTATCCCCACAACAATCTTATCGGAACCTTTCTAGGTAAAAAGGTTCTGTTGGAATTTAAATAAAATTACAACTGAGTAAACTAATTAGTACCTATATAACGCCCTATTAACCCTCAACCAACAATGCGTAGCTGCGCAGTGTGAGTTGCCGACTCAAAATGACGAGTTCCGTCCGTTCTACGCATGGCCGGGATTGTCGTCACATCCGTTGGACTGGGGTGGTGAAAGCATCACTCTCGACAACGGGGTGGTTGTTGAAAAAGAAAGATGGTGAACGAGGTTGGTGCACTGCACGAGGCATGGTAAATTTTATTTTATGAAAAAACCCAATCGACTAATAAGTAAAAGGAGATATTCTCAACTGTAGTGCCAATAATTATCAACTGTACGTAGTGCCAGTAATTATCAAATGTAGTGCCAGTAATAAACAAAAATTCAAAGAAGACACGTGGTTTTCTTTTCGCCTTCCCCATGAATTTTGGGGAACTCAAACAGGGTGGGAAAAGCTACCCCATCCGTGTTCATGGTCCTTCGAGCTAGTGTGTGTATTTTTCAATGTGAAGAAAATATCCATTCCCAGAGACAACTTTTACGCAATGGACAATAAGTGTGAGTGTAATGTAAGTCAGTACATAAATTTGAGAATATCACCTAGGGTTGAATTGTAGTAGATTCTAGGAGTCAATTTATTGTACCACTACATTAAAATGAACTATCATTTTGTTGGTGAATTAGGAACTTTCTTTTGGTATGCGGCAGGTGCCTTTTGATGTTTTGAAGAAGGAAATTATGAGTTCATGATGTCAGGTATTTATTCTAATAATAAGAGGAAATAACGAGGTTTATTCAATCATGCGAATGTACAGAACATCACATATGATATTATAGTGGCTTATTATTTTATCGTTTGTTTCAGAAGTTCTACAAGATTTAATAAAAACGACCATTTGTGTTTTACTTTTACCTACCTATAATTTAATGTTCTGTAAAACGCAATAATTTCTTCAGTATTACGTACACTGAACCATTATTGTAAATTAAGATTTAAGATTCATTTAGACTTCACATTTGGTGGTATACCTCATTTATTTTCAATAAGTATCTACACATTTTATGCTGTACAATATCAGCCAGACCGGCAACATTGTGAATGTAAATAGTTTTGTATAATATAATTTTAGTAAATTTGGAAGTGTGTACTGCGCCGTCATCTAGGTTATGTAATAATATAATATGTGAAATATTTTTTTTAATTATGCAATTCTTGAGGCTTGGGTAATTTTTTGGCTATTTCGGAATTGTACAGGCTGTCCCATGCTGTAGCTCCTGAAACCATGGTAGAGAATATTTGCGTGTGTAATTTCCATGTATTGTTTCTTGAAGTCCCCAAAAATCATATTGAACTATCCAAAAAAAAAGTTTGTTTCACTGTAGCATACAGGGTGAATCAGATATCATTAATTAAAAAACACATTTAATTTGTATATATAATTTTAAGTTAACTTATAGGAACATTCGACAACTATTTTGTACATACTTTGATTAGACCGGAGTCAAAATGGATACATTGATCAAACAGCGTGCATGTTGTAAAGCCTCGATCACACGTATCTCAACATGGTACGAGAAAAATAAGGATGATACTGATAAATATGCTTATAAATTTAGGTTAGAAAGCCACAGAAAACCACTATTAATAAATATTGCTCGATTCAAGATAATATTGAGTCTAGTGCGGTAGATATCGAAGCGGAACACATTGATAGGAAATCAGTCGAAAATAAATATTATAATCTCCGTTGTAAATTACAAAATGCCTTTGATGGTTTGAATTCCGTACCACTACCTGTGGCTCAACCCAGTGATCAGGAGCTACAAAGTTTAACTCAGATAAGACTCCCATTCATTGATATACCAATTTTTACCGGGGAAAGCACAAAGTGCTTTCACAAGGTGCTTTCATGGACTTGTTTACTGCGCTGATTATCAACAATTCTAGATTAACTACTTCAAAAACCAAGAAATTTTACTATTTAAAATCGTATCTCCGCTTAGAGCCCTTGAGTCTCATTTCACAGTTACCTGTTAACGAAAATAATTTCGATGTTGCTATTGAATTGCTCAAGGCTAGGTATGATAACAAGAGGCAGGTCGTAACTGCTCATTTTAATAAAATCACTTCTTGTAATAATATAAGCAAATGTACGGCTCAACAGTTGAGAAATTTCACCTCTGAATCGAAATCAATAATAAACTCTTTATTAAACCTGAATATCACCAAAGAGGAATTGTTTGTTGCACTTATAGTTCACCTTCTTAAGAATAAATTAGACTTCAATACCAGAAAGGCATTGGAGGAAAAGGAAACTGATCAAAACTTAATCACCAGTGACAAATTTTTCGATTTCTTAGAAAAAAAATGTAACGTTTTAGAGAATTTATTAGTTCAAGAACAGAAATTAGATCATAGCAGTACTCCTCGTAATCATGCTACAGGTGTGACCGTGCCACACCATCAAAAAATCACTCTTCTCTCATCTCAGCTAGAAGAGGCGCAACAGCTATCTCTCGATTTGTCAAACACACTTGATTCATCTTCTCAGGTCTGTTTTAATGCTGCTACTAATTCTACTCCTACTAGTAGCCCGTTTTGTTCCTTCCGTAAAATAACTGGCCATAGAATATATTGTGATGCCTTTTGGCCGAAATATTATTTATTAATTATTTAAATTATATTATTATGATTAAAGACATAAATTCCCTTGAAGCTAACGTCGAGATAGCATGAATCGTTTACATATATAAAAACAGAAAGGTCGCACGTAGGATGTCAAGTTCAGAGTCCGAAGTCAAAAGTAAACAGAAGTGTATATGTTTACGTAACGGTGAACTTGACTCGTAGTATAAATATATCAAACGAAAGTACTTTAACATTCATTCTTATTTAGTCATTCATTATTATTAATTAAGTCAATTCATTCTTATTCGGTCTGATTGATTTAAAGTATTCTAAATGTAGTTTATTTATCGTAACCCTTTTTAATTAAGATCCTAATTAGTACTAGTTATAAGTGAGTTAATGTAACATAGTAAAGGGAGGTAATAAAGAGAACTTGTCCCGGTGATTCCAGTAGTTGTTTTATTCCTGTGAGATGACACACCAAGTGACCGGCAACACCACCTAGTCAGAGGCCCTTCCACATTCCTAATGCACCAAGTATCCATAGTAGGATACACACATTACATGGCGATCCTGCAAACAATTGGAATTCTGTGAAAATGGGTGGTAAGTCAACAAAGCAAGAGGTCCAGGAAAATGGTGTGGTCAACATGGTCATAGTCCAGGAAGAAATCAAAGCAGATCCGGAGATGAAGGCCCTTATTCATATCATTGTGGTTTTGGTACTACAATCAGGATGGAACTATAGAAGACAACTGAAGAGGAACATGAGAAGAAACCTACAGCAAAGCACACTGAACCTTTAGGATGGTGAGAATTTTTTTTTGTAAACTTTAAGGATATATTCTGTTTTGTCGTTGTTGCGTTAGTATTTGATATATATATTTTTTTTTTTTAAATTTTCCTTTTGTTGAGAATGAATCATTTAATTTTAAATGTCCTCGAGTGATGGAAATGCAGTAACGTGGGAAGAATTTGAGATTAGATTGAATTTAATTTTAGAAGATATACGTAGGAATAGTAAGCGAGTATTAAAAAAGGAGGTTCCTAAAAGTTCAGAAAGTCACATAGATATAATAAATAAGTTGTGTGATTCATTTAATAATTTCTCTAAGTTAATAAATAAAAATTGGTATAAATTAAACGAGGATCAGCAGAATACATGCATTTTATATTTTGACAAAATCAGAGATAAGGTAGAGAAAGCATTTCAAGTGTTAGATTGTCGGTATAAAGTTCCGTCTGAATTAATTACGAGTAATAATTTAATCAATAAAGAGGTATTAGAAGCAACAAGCAAAGATAAAATGGCATTAAGTATGAATGATTTTTTCAATTTAGCTGGTAAGATATTACCAAACGAGTTTAATGGAGATACAAGCAAACTACAATCTTTTGTAGATGCGGTTAGCTTACTTCAGGTATACGCAGCAGAGCATGAGAGAAATGCTGTGTTATTTGTGAAAACAAGACTGACTGGAAAAGCCAGGGTTTTGATTACTACTGAGAATTCTCTGAGAGAAATAGTCGATACACTTAAGAAAGGACTCAGAGGAGACAGCACTAGTTTGATAAGTGCTAAACTAAGTAAACTAAGGCAAAATAGTAAAGATCTCGTCGGATATGCTTCCGAAATGGAGAAACTGACCGAAAGTTTACAAGCCGCGTATTTGGCAGAAGGAATGCCAGTACACTTAGCAACAAAGTATACTACAGAAGCAGCAGTAAAATCATTGTTAGACAACGCAGCTTCAGAACGGATAAAAACCGTTATAGCAGCTGGAAATTTTACGACACCACAAGAGGTGATGACTAAACTGGTCTCCATCAATGTGGGAAACAATCAGTCAACAGAGAATGTTCTGCATTATAAGGCAGATAGGAATAAGTTTTGGTCGGGAAATAGGTATTTTCCTCAGCGAAGAAATTCGTATGCTAATCATAATGGAGAAAATAACTTTCATAGGAAAGGTAACTATGACAATAATAGGAGATTTCAGGAGAATCAAGGAGAAAGGAGATTCAAGGGATATAAAGGTAGTTCAAATGAGTATAGAGAAAGACCTACCAATAGGTTCAACAATAATTATAGGAATGTAAGAATGTGTGAAAGTGAAGAAAGTAGAGAGGAAGACGAACAAAAAGAATTGGGGTTTTGAAAAAGAAAGGTGAAAAATCCAAAATTTTAAACAACTTGCTTAACAATAATCGTTATATTTATAACTTTGATTTAACTCTTTCAAACTTTGTGCAAATTAAAACTGACATATCGGATAATATAGATACTTTTATATTAGATACAGGTGCAGATATATCGTTATTAAAAATTTCAGATAATTTTCCACATCACTTAATAAAAACAACACAAATCTTAAACATTAAAGGAATAACTCAGGGAGAAATTAAAACTTTGGGTACAATAGAAACTTTTCTTTTTATTAAGGGTGTAGCATTTAGACATTGTTTTCATGTAGTGAAAGAGGAATTTCCTATACCTACGAATGGAATTCTAGGTAGGGATTTCATAAGAAATTATAATTGTATTTTAGATTATTCAGAATTAAAATTATACATAGATTGCAAATCCAGGAATAGAGTAACATTAGAAATTTTTGATAATCCTGAATACGATACTATAGCAATACCGCCTAGATGTGAAGTCTATCGGTTGGTAGAAAGTTTCAAAAATTTAAGACAGGATAAAGTTGTCGAGCAACAAGAATTATTACCAGGAATATTTATAGCAAGATCTATTATATCAAAAACTAATCCTTATGTCAGAATTTTAAATACAAATTATGAAAGCAAGTCGATAAATACAAATAACATTAAAATATTGGATTTAAATTTATTTCATATATATGCTGTGACGAATGAAAGTAAGAATAGGATGAAAGAATTAAGAAAAACATTGAATTTAGAGGTACCAGAATACGTTAGGGATAAGCTAATAAATCTTTGTGAGAATTTTTCAGATATTTTTGCTTTAAAAAATGACATTTTAACGCATAACAATTTTTATGAGCAAAAGCTATTGGTAAAGGATGATACTCCAGTATATATTAAAAATTATCGCACGCCACATTCTCAATCTTCAGAACTTAACGATCAGGTCCAAAAGTTATTAGATCAAGGTATAATTGAATCTTCAATCTCAGATTATAACAGTCCAGTTTTACTTGTTCCCAAGAAGGCAATCAATGGAGAGAAATCTTGGAGACTTTGCATAGATTTCAGGCAATTAAATAAGAAAATAGTCACAGATAAATTTCCATTACCTAGAATAGATTCGATCTTAGATCAGCTAGGGAGGTCGAAATGGTTTTCAGTCATAGATCTTATGTCAGGTTTTCATCAAATTCCCTTAGAACCGTCTTCAAGGAAATATACATCTTTTAGCACAGAAAAAGGTTCTTTTCAGTATACAAGATTACCATTTGGTTTAAATATAAGTCCAAATAGTTTTTCAAGGATGATGTCCATAGCATTTTCAGGATTAACTCCAGAAAAAGCATTTCTTTATATGGATGATATAGTTGTAATAGGGATGTCAGAAAATCATCATCTAAGTAATCTCGAAAGGGTGTTTAGCACATGTCGGAAATTCAGCCTTAAATTAAATCCACAAAAATGTCAATTCTTCAGACGAGAAGTAACATATTTAGGACACAATTTGTCTAGTGAAGGGGTTCTACCCGACAAGGCAAAATATTCAGTCATTGAGCAGTATCCAGTTCCCAAAAATTCAGAAGAATCTAAAAGATTCGTAGCATTCTGTAACTATTACAGACGTTTCATTCCCAATTTCGCTGAAATATGCATACCTCTCAATAAATTATCTAGGAAAAATGTAAAATTCGAGTGGTCAGAAGACTGCGAAAAATCATTCCAAATACTAAAATCGGCATTAATTCAGCCGCCTATTCTGAAATATCCAGATTTCAATAAAAAATTTATATTGACAACAGATGCTTCAAATATTGCGTGTTCTGCAATACTTAGCCAGGAATACGAAGGTATAGATCTACCTATAGCTTACGCATCGCGAAGTTTTAAGAAAAGCGAATTAAATAAACCTATAATCATGAAAGAATTGTTAGCTATCCATTGGGGAATTAATCATTTTAAGTGTTATTTATATGGCTCTCCACATTTTATTGTGAAAACGGATCATAAGCCGTTAACACATCTTTTTTCGATGACAGAACCAACTTCGAAACTTACAAGAATTAGACTAGACCTAGAAGAATACAACTTCGAAATACAATATTTGAAAGGAAATTCAAATTATGCGGACAGCATTTCAAGGATATCCGTGAATGAATTAAAAGACTTGTACATTGACAATGCTCACGTTTTAGCAATAACGAGGTCAAAAACTCGTCAGAATAAAGCTCAGCCTACAAGAGAAGATAAAACAGTTTCCACAGAAATAAAGAAAGATATTCGCAAGCCAGCAGTATATAAAGTACTGAATAATTTAGAGGCGCATAAATTACCAATTCTGCAATTTGAAAATAACCGTGTTTCGTTAAGGATGAACATACGGATCAAAAACAGGATGAAATTTAGCCAAGCCTTATTTAATACCGATATAATTAACTTTGATTTAGGTCAAACGTTAGTTCAGCTTGATAAGCTAGCGGTAAAAAATGGAATAAAAAGGATGAAAATTTATATGAATGATATTATTTTCACACAGTGCACTATAAAAGAGTTTATGGAAAAAGGAAACAATACGTTAAAAAACGTACAAATATGTATTTGCGATATACCTAAGATGGTGGAAGAAGAAAAAGAAAAGCAACAGATTTTAGAAACTTATCATAATGATCCTTTATTTGGAGGTCATGTAGGAAATAACAGGCTACTGAAAAAATTAACAGCGAATTTTAGATGGAAAAACATGGAGAAAGATGTGAGAAAATATATTAAGCAATGTCACAAGTGCCAAGTCAATAAAGCGAAAAATAATCACAAAGAAGAATTTGTATTAACGGATACAGCAGCAAAACCATGGGATATAACATATATAGATACGGTCGGTCCTTTTCCACAAAGTGAAAATGGTAACCGCTATTGCATCACAATGTTATGTGAATTAACGAAATATGCAGTAATAATTCCAGTTAAAAACAAAGAAGCGAACACGATAGCTCGTGGAATTTTTGAAAATTTCATACCAAATTACGGTCTGATGAAACAGATTAGGACAGATTTGGGCACAGAATATAAAAATGAAATATTCAATGCTTTAACCAAAATGTTAAATATTAGTCATAACTATTCGACAGCATATCATCATCAATCTATAGGAGGTTGTGAGAAATTACATAGAACGCTTAATGAGTATGTGAGACATTTTATAAATGAAAGTAAGGATGACTGGGATGAATGGTGCAAATTATTTGCTTATTGTTATAATACGACTCCAAGCTCTTATCATGGTTATACGCCATTTGAATTATTGTTCGGGAGACGTGCTAACTTACCCGAGAATCTCACGAACGACGTTGAGCCATGCTATAATATTGATGAATATCAGAATGAGTTAAAATATAAACTGCAAGTAGCTCATCAGAGAGCAGAGAAATACTTAACCAAGTATAAACTTAGTAGACAAAGTCAAAATAGTAAGGTAGCTAATCCAGTTGATTTTAAAATAGGGGATTCAGTTGTAGTAAAGAGGGAAAATAGAACCAAATTTGAATCTCAATATATAGGTCCATTTACAGTCACAGAGGTGAGTGAAGTTAACTGTAAAGTCAAATTAGAATCAGGTGTGATAAAAGAAATACACAAAAACAGAATCCATCCTTATTGTAAAATGAATTAAAAAATGTAAATGGTATCGGAGTGCGAGTGTGTTTACAAACAATAAAGAATAGTGTTATAACAAACAATTAGTGATAGTAAATAAATTCGGATAATAAAACATTAGGTGAACATAAACAAACACAGTTATCGTAAACAATTTTAAAGACAATGGACGTACATTAGATTATAAATATATATTACCATAGGTTAATGACATTATTTAATAATCATCTATTTTTAGGGTAATTGTAAATTTCTTTATTAGGGGAAGGAAGCTCAACGGAATTTAGTCTTTTTGTAAAAGGGGAAGGTGTGATGCCTTTTGGCCGAAATATTATTTATTAATTATTTAAATTATATTATTATGATTAAAGACATAAATTCCCTTGAAGCTAACGTCGAGATAGCATGAATCGTTTACATATATAAAAACAGAAAGGTCGCACGTAGGATGTCAAGTTCAGAGTCCGAAGTCAAAAGTAAACAGAAGTGTATATGTTTACGTAACGGTGAACTTGACTCGTAGTATAAATATATCAAACGAAAGTACTTTAACATTCATTCTTATTTAGTCATTCATTATTATTAATTAAGTCAATTCATTCTTATTCGGTCTGATTGATTTAAAGTATTCTAAATGTAGTTTATTTATCGTAACCCTTTTTAATTAAGATCCTAATTAGTACTAGTTATAAGTGAGTTAATGTAACATAGTAAAGGGAGGTAATAAAGAGAACTTGTCCCGGTGATTCCAGTAGTTGTTTTATTCCTGTGAGATGACACACCAAGTGACCGGCAACACCACCTAGTCAGAGGCCCTTCCACATTCCTAATGCACCAAGTATCCATAGTAGGATACACACATTACAATATTCTTGTTCAAAGTTCGGGGCTACTGCTATAGTTGATCGTCTCACATTCGTAAAATCCAATCGCATGTGCTTTAATTGTCTAAATCCGAACCATTTGTCATACAATTGTTCCTCCACTGGTGTTTGCTCTATCTGCAGGAAAAAACATCACGTTCTCTTACATCTGTCATTGGAAAGCCCAAAACAGAATACTGCTCTCAGGTCTATAGAAAGGAACTCACCAAACCATAGACGTGGTAATCATACCAATGCGGTAGGTACTACTTCTTCTCGTAACCCCAACCAAAGCGAAACTTACAACCATAATCATAGTAACTCTTATAGTCCCAATACATCCAGTAGTTCTCATAATAATAATAAGGTAATTGCAAGAACTCAAAATGCTCAACCTCATGATGATAATACTAATGCCAATGCCCTTCCTAATCTGGCGCTGTTAAATTTAAACGGGGGTCATGTGCTGCTAGCTACTGCTTATATTTTGATCTATTCTAAAAACGGATCCCCTACCAAACCAGGGCCTTGTTAGATCCGGGAAGCCAAAACTCTTTTGTTTGCTTTAACTTAGTTAAAAAGTTTAACCTTGATACATACTCTCAACCCTTGTGGATATCCGGTATCTGCAATAAAAATCAAAACATAAATTCCATGGTAGATCTAACCTTTTATTCAACTATTGAAACCAATCTATCCTTCGAAGCTACCTGTGCCGTAGTTGACCAAATCACTAGAGAATTACCGCAGATTGTGATTAATGATAACCTAATCGATATTCCTCAGCAATTACGATCATCACTTGCTGATCCTACCTTTGGGGTCCCTGCTCAAATAGATATACTATTGGGGGCAGACATTTATTATACACTTTTAACCACAGGAATTCACAAACCAGGTAAAAATCTTCCTACTCTCGTTTCTACTCATCTCGGGTGGATAATATCAGGAACAGTTCCCTCACAATGTTTATCGACTTCTCCTGTGTCATGGCCTGTTTCTCATTCATTTCATATCGCACAAGTAGGAACTAACCTTCTAGATAACTTGGTAGAGAAATTTTGGAATCAGAAAGAACTGTCTTCCGAAATAGTTGTGTCTGATGAAGATAGTGAGGCTGAAAATGTTTTCCAATCATCTGTGAAAACTCTAGCCAACGGAAGTTTTCAAGTTGACCTTCCGCTCATCCATCCTACTGCATACAAAAATTTAGGTGATTCATTCGTTATGGCTAAACATCGATTTGTGTCCTTAGAAAAAAGATTAGACAAAAATCCTCAGTTAAAGGCGGAATATAAAAAACTTCTTTTTGAATACACTAAACTTGGACATGGACAATTAGTTCCACTAGTATTGCAAACTCCTCAACACGATCACAAATATTTTGTTCCACACCAGTGTGTGGTGAAAGAAAGTAGTGTTAGCTCTAAAATCAGGATAGTATTCGATTATTCAGCGAAATCTTCTTCTAACATGTCATTGAATGACATCTCGTTGAAAGGACCCAGAGTACAACCAGAGACCAGAGCTTTTAGACATTTTGATTCGATTCCGTAACTTTAAATATGCCCTGACTGCCGACATTTCGAAAATGTATCGGCAAATAGAAATAAACCCTACCTTTCATTTTTTGCAAAACGTATTATGGAGAGATTCTCCTTTAGAACCGTTTTCTTGTATACAACTCAACACAGTGTCATT
Source organism: Galerucella tenella (assembly GCA_910591685.1). Classification (NCBI taxonomy): domain Eukaryota; kingdom Metazoa; phylum Arthropoda; class Insecta; order Coleoptera; family Chrysomelidae; genus Galerucella; species Galerucella tenella. Next base: position 42,403 of record CAJUYH010001606.1, read on the forward strand.
CGGACAAACCAGTGCACCATTTTTGGCGTGCCGTGTTCTAAAAGAAATTGCCCTTAGGAATCCTCAATTTCCTAGAGTACAGGAGTCCATATTATTTCAAACCTACGTTGATGATATTTTAACGGGAGCTCGAAAGCTCGAAACTTTGTATCATAATTTGAAGAGTGTCCTCTCATTATCGGGCTTTGAGCTTCATAAATTTTGTTCTAATTCCGATGAATTAGTTGTGAAACATTTTCCGGATTCACTTGTAAACAAAACCTTGGATTTAGAAGAAAATCCCAGCAAAGTATTGGGAATAGTGTGGAATCCTGTTGATGATATGCTACAAATATCTACCCCATCTTCCTTTGATTGCTGCTTGACAAAAAGATACATTTTATCTACAGTGTCACAATGTTTTGATCCCCTTGGTATAGTCAACCCAGTTATTGTCCAGGGGAAGCTTCTTCTTCAACAACTTTGGTCATCAAAAATATTGTGGGATGAACCAATCTCAGATCCTACAATAATTAAAAACTGGACTAAATTCGTAGCTGACATCTCTTCTTTAACTCAATTGCATATCCCCAGATACACACTTCTTGATAAAACTGTAAGACATGTTGAGCTCCATGGTTTCTGTGATGCCAGCTCGGTGGCATATGGTGGATGCATTTATTTGCGTGCCATGTATTCAGACAGATCAGTTTCGTCACAACTCATAATATCTAAGTCACGTGTAGCACCTCTCAACAAACCTTTGACTATTCCAAAACTGGAGCTATGTGCGATGGTCTTATTATCCAACCTTTTTGATCGCGTCGTGAACATTCTTAACAGACAACTTAACATTTCATCTTCAACATTATGGTCCGATTCTCAGATTGCACTTTCGTGGATTAGGAGTAGTCCCACACGATGGGCAGTTTTCGTATGTAATCGCGTTGTTCAAATACAACAATTGACTCAGACAGTGACGTGGAGACATATCAAATCCCAACTCAACCCAGCAGATCTTTTGTCCCGAGGACAATCTCTGGAGTTTCCCAGCAAATTCTGGTTTTCAGGACCCTCATTTCTGTGGAAAGAGCCCCATTATACTGCTTGTTATGATACTTTTTCAGGTGTATCTAATCCCCCTGAAGAAAACAAGAAATCGCTAATTGTCATTTCGCCTCCAACGAACCCATATTTATGTATGATCTCTCGCTGTTCTTCATTAACAAAAGCAAACCGAGCAATGGCGTATGTTTTCAAATTCACTCGTATTGTTAAGAATCCGAGTATCAAATCATTGCTGCTAACCCGTCAAGAACTGGATGATTCTCTCTTGTTCTTGGTACAACAGGTGCAACAGGAAGCATTTCCTAATCTCATTAAAACCTTGAAAGGTAAACGAACCCCATCAGATAAACGGTTGCTATCATTGAATTTATTTATTGATGAACGTGATGTTTCACGAGTGGGTGGTCACCTTCACCACGCTGATCTCACTTTCCAACAAAAACATCTTATTCTGTTACCTCCTCGAAATCACTTTACTTCATTACTTTTAATCCGAGAGCATAAGCGTCTCGGTCACAGTGGCCCTCAAAATTTTTTGGCGAATATTCGTCTACAATTTTGGCCCATAGACGGCCTCCGTGACATCAAACGAATAATTAGTAAATGTACTATGTGCCATAGATTTAAAGCTATAACCGCCCAACAGATCATGTCAAATCTTCCTAAAACCCGCGTGACTCCATCTCGACCCTTCCAGAATGTAGGGATCGACTTCGCAGTGCCTTTCCAAATTAAGTCGTCTACTTTAAGGAAAGCACCTATTCTCAAGTGTTATGTATCCCTCTTTGTGTGTTTCGCTACGAAAGCGATTCACTTGGAGCTGGTATCCGAATTGTTTACAGACGCTTTCATAGCTACTTTAAAAGATTTATCTCTCGTAGAGGACTTCCTACTAGGATTTATAGTGACAATGCCACCAATTTTGTCGGTGCCAATAATTATCTACGAGATATATCTCAATTTTTAAAAAAAAATTATCCTCACATCCACGATTATCTACTTACCAATTCCATTGAATGGAAATTCATACCTCCTCGATCACCACATTGGGGTGGTCTGTGGGAGGCCGGAGTGAGAAGTGTGAAAACACATTTAATAAAACTACTCTCGACTATGACTCTTACCTTTGAGCAGTTTAGTACTGTATTATCACAAGTTGAAGCGATATTGAACTCTCGTCCCTTATTCCATCTCTCTCCTGATCCTAACGATCTCCGCCCATTAACCCCTGGACATTTTTTAATAGAAGCTCCATTAATGTCAATACCTGAAAAAGACGTATCCCAACTAACTATGAATCGGCTGAAGTTTTGGCAACAGTGCACTTATGTGCAACAGCACTTCTGGAGACGATGGTCCACAGATTACCTCAATCAACTTCAGAAACGCCCCAAATGGGCAACCTCGTACCCGGATCTCCAAATCGGAGATATGGCCTTGGTGAAAGACGATGACACCCCTCCATTAAAGTGGCCATTGACTAGAGTCACAGATGTCATCCTTGATAAGGATGGTAAAGTGAGGTCGGTGCAGGTCCGTACACCCTCGGGAACCCATGTGCGTCATATCGTAAAACTAGTACCACTGCCGAAAGATGAGTCGCATTTTCCACAAAATTGAAAAATAATTGCTAAAAACTTGTACATAGTGTAAATAGATTGTATATATTCGTTTTAGTTATTGTTGTAAGTCTCCTCTTTTCGGATCTCTCAAGGTGATTTGCACGAACTGGTGTTTGACTTAATATAAGAAATTTGATTGTTTTTTCAGTTGAAAGTAACTTTAATTAACAGGACTAGTTGAAGTCCTTCATAAAAAACTAACACGGATGAATATCTGAATCATGTCAGACATACATCATATTATGTAATCATTTTATGTTCTTATCTTGTAGAAAACGAAGATTTTTGTTTTCTTGTTATTGTCTCGTGTAGAGTGTTGGCTGTTGTCCACTTTAGCTTATTCATCTACAACTCGTGTACTCTAACCATTCATCTATTGGGCGTTATTTACTTATCGTTCCTTGTGAACTTCCTCAAATTCTTCGATTACTTCTGGGTAGCCTCTAGAAAGAGGACGGAAAGTATCCGGGTCGAAGTATTGTGTGGTGTAACTCTTATCCTATCTCCACAAAACGGATGATAGCCATCTACCCTAATCTTGAGACTGAAATCATTATAATCTAAGCTATTTCTCTTATTTCCTATTCTTTATCAATTTTATTGTTCAAAATGGATTCGTTTCGAGGTGATCCATCACTTTGTGTCGAAGACCAATGACTAGTCTGGACGTTAACTGGCAACTTCGCTCTAGGATGGTGTTTCACTTCGAGATAAATCCTTTCTGGTTTTCATGTATCGAGGCAGTTAACGTTGTTGAAAGCCACTACGCTCAACTTCGTTACTCGTTTGCTGGTGGCCCAGTATGTTGGAATTTAAATAAAATTACAACTGAGTAAACTAATTAGTACCTATATAACGCCCTATTAACCCTCAACCAACAATGCGTAGCTGCGCAGTGTGAGTTGCCGACTCAAAATGACGAGTTCCGTCCGTTCTACGCATGGCCGGGATTGTCGTCACATCCGTTGGACTGGGGTGGTAAAAGCATCACTCTCGACAACGGAGTGGTTGTTGAAAAAGAAAGATGGTGAACGAGGTTGGTGCACTGCACGAGGCATGGTAAATTTTATTTTATGAAAAAACCTAATCGACTAATAAGTAAAAGAAGATATTCTCAACTTTAGTGCCAATAATTATCAACTGTACGTAGTGCCAGTCATTATCAAATGTAGTGCCAGTAATAAACAAAAATTCAAAGAAGACACTTGGTTTTCTTTTCGCCTTCCCCATGAATTTTGGGGAACTCAAACAGGGTGGGAAAAGCTACCCCATCCGTGTTCAGGTTCAATGAAGGAGAATTGTTGATATATATTTGGTCGTTAAGAAGATTATCTGAATATGTGATCTTATTTATCTCAACAGCTTCTGAAAGATTTGATTTGAGAGATTTAGGTCCTATATACAAAATTACAAAATTACAATCGAATGTGTGTTGGTTTGCTAATAAATGATTTGAGTAGTTGGAATTTGATTTTTGATTGTCATAGCTACGTTTGTGTTCTGAAATTCTAATATTAAAATGCCTATAAGTTCTACCTATATACATTTTATCACAGTTGTCATTACCACATTTTAATTTATAAATTCCTGATTTGTTTAATTTTGAAGATTTAGATTTGTTGTTTTTGATGAATTTGGATAAGTTGTAATTTGAAGCAAATATTTAAGTCTGAAGTTTCTGAAAATGATTCGATTTTTAAGTATGATATTCTAAAGTATGTTCAGTTTTTAAATTGATTACTCTTGTTTTGATCAGAAGGAAATACTTGTTCTAGAGTATTTATGATTTAGTATCTTCTTATTTATGATATTGTCTATTAAATTTGGATCGTAATAGTTATCAACTGAAAGTAATAATTTATATCTCCTCTATAAAATACCTGGGTGTTTATGTCGATCAGCATATGCGATGGTCGGAACATATTACCCACGTGAGTAAGCGATTAAGAGTATTAATGCACAAATTTTACACCTTAAGGGATATTCTCTCAGAAAACAAGTTGAAAATAATTTATAACTCGCTTGCAGAATCGGTTTTAAGATATTGCATTATTGCATGGGGTGGGACTTTTAATACAACACTTAAGATTTTTGAGACAGTTCAAAACACCTTACTTAGAATTATATTTTAAAAAACAAGACTATACTCAAGAAAAAAGCTATATGAGGAAACTGAAATATTTAATATTAAGACACTTTATATCTATAGCTGCATTATAAACGTATATAACAATCCCAACAAATTTAACTACAAAGAAAAAAAATTAACACGGTCTTTAGCAAATATGGATCTACATGTCCCGTATTTTAAAAAAACTGTAACTCAAAGATCGTTTTTTTTCTTTGGTCCAAAATTTTATAACCTAATCCCAATTAGTATTAAAACAGAACCCAAACTATTTAAATTCAAAAAACATATAAAAAACTACATAACTACTCACTCACAATTGTTTATGGATATTATATCTTAAAAATGACATTATCAATAAATCGGTAAATTATAGCATCAATTAATTATTTTCCATTGGGTGTTATGCTTCCTCTGCTTTACCCTACAGCAAAACTAAAGTTGAAAACACCAACCTTTTATTACATATATACAATATATAAGATATCTTAAAACTTAGTCCAGTGCAAAACAGACAAATTTTTGTCTAGGCACGGACTGAGTTGGAGGATATTAAATGAAATAAAGTAAATTGTAAAATTACTGTATTTAAATATTTATAATGAATAAACTGAATAAACTGAATATATGAAATAACACTACTTTAATCCTTACAACGTAAATAAACGTACTATCACCAAAAATAAGGAAACTAGTTTTTCTGGCTGTCGAAACCCAAATGCTTAATTACTATATACAACATCTCCCTCTTTTATACCAACACTTCCCCAATATTTTTTATCATAACAAAATTTCCAAAATAATAATTTAACCAAAAACTATAATTATTCATTAAAGCCATAGCGTTGTGGTTTTAAACTTTTGCTAAGACGACGTAAGTTCCTTCCGGAGTTATCTCCTTCTTTTCCTACATCGTCAATTTCCACACTCACACCAATATTTGCATTTGACTCATTAGTATCCGGAAGCGCACTTCCCTCAATGTCACTGTTTTCACTGTTTTGCACATTATTCACATCAAGTACAACATTATTATTCATTTGTGATCGTGGTATGATTGAAACCCCATCTGGATTTACACTACAAGTAGTTTCATGTTTTAATTTCAATTGATCAGAGTGTCTTTTCCAATCCATACCACTATCAGTCTTAACCATGTCAGTTCTCAGACCCATCACATCTGTAATTATGCCCGAACACCAAGGGGCTCTAGAATGTAGTCGGAAATCTATTATCCATACCCTATCATTAATTTCGAAAATAATATCCTTTACGGGAGAAGAAAAATTTTGTTATTGTTGTTCTTGATTTGATTTTATTACTTCCACGGTTGAAGGCATGAGTGAGTCAAATTTGGTTCTTAATCCCCGACCAAAAAGCATTTTTGCAGGTGATTTTCCTGTTGTGGTATGCGGTGTATTACGAAAATGAAACAAACATTTCTGCAATATCAGATTCAATTCTAATTTAGGATTTTCATACTTAGATTTTAAAATGGCATTTTTTAAAATGTTCACTGCACTTGCTTGCCCGTTTGTAGGAGGATGATAATGACTTTTTAATTTTCTCAAAACTATGTCGGCAATCATTTCCCCAGTGCCAGTCAACGTCCTTTTTCAGTAAGTTATATAAAGGTTTTAAAATGTGTGAAACATTCGGTATAAACCGGCAATAAAAATTGAACACCCCTAAAAATGATTTAAGTTTGGTCGTTGAGCTGGGAGTTCCAACATTTTTGATCACAGAAATTCTTTCATCCGACATGTGTAGCTCTTGTTTATCAATCACGCGCCCTAAATATTTTACCGAATCTTGAAAAAAAGCATTTTTTGTTTTTTATTTTAATACCAGATTCCCGCAATATTTGGAAATTTTTTTCCAATCTATCCAAATTCTCCAAAAAACATGCTACCCCTAGAATCAAAAACAGTTGTTCCATAATATTCTGAAAAATGGATGGAGCCGTTTTTATACCATAGGGTAAGCGCGTGTATGAGAACATACCTTTATGTGTTGTTATCGTAGCAAGCTTTTGAGATTCCTCTGTCAGTAGAACTTGTTGATATGCTTTAGATAAGTCAATTTTTAAAAATGCTTGACCGTTTTGAAATTGAGAAAAAAGATATTCAATACGAGGTAGGGAAAAGTGTTGTGTTACTAGGTGTGGATTTAAAGTAATTTTAAAATATCCGCACAGCCTTAAGGAACCATTTGGTTTCAAGTAGGTTTTAAAACTCCATTGGCTACTAACCTATTTATCCCGGTTTTTATTTTTGGCTTTAATGCGAAAGGAACTGGTCTGGGTTTGCAAAATTTGGCAATAGTGGCTCCCTTTGATTTTAAAGAAATTTTCAATTTATTCAAACAACCAAGATTGGGTTCTAAAATTTTTTGATAAGTTTCAAGCAATTTTTGAAGTCTTGTCGAAAAACTTACATTTTTGTGAGCCATATTATTTAACAAATTTGAATTTGGTAGTTTACAAATACCTGAACCTAACATTCTCAATCCATCTCTGCCTATGAGGGGTGGTCCCCCATGTCTAATAACATACGTTTTTAATATATAAGATTTATTTTCGAATATTATATTAAGTTTTCAAAAAAGTAAGGGTTCAATAGTCATACCAATATAATCTCTAAGCGATAAATAATTTTTCCCCAAATTTAAACCCTCAAAATGTTTACGATACATTGTTTCAGAAATGGCCGAATGTGCAAAACCAGAGTCCGCTCAAAAATGCATAGAGATGCTTTCAATGGTTAGTTTTATAAAAGTTGGCTTAATACTTTGCGGAGAATCGTCTCCCTCTATGTTATTTATATCCCTTACATTAAAAATGGACTCAGTTGCATCAAAATTGTCCAAATCGCTTGAACATTGTTTATCATCATCAATATTATTTTCCGTAAAAAAATTGTGATTATTTTTTCTACATTGAGGTGCTAAATGACCCTTAACGCCACATCTATAACAAGTGCAACCTTTAAAAGCACAATCACTAGCGATGTGATTATTTCTACCGCACACAACACATTTTTTTTGATTTTGATTAAAAGGTGATTCACTTACCGAAACATTTCTTCTTTTACCTTTATTTCCCATTCGAGATGTAGAAGGTCGATTAATACCACTCGACCTATCTGTCTGTTGAACTCTTTTTTGTTGATGAAAATTCAACTCTTCTTGTTTAATGTGAACGCCCGCTGATGACTGCCTGTTAGAATGTTCCATTAAAGCTGACTCCTTCGATAACGCTACTTTCATCATCCGTTTGAACGTTGTAGCACTTTTCGAGGCATCTTCTTCAAAAAGACGGTTCATAACTTTATCATCATTCATACCAATGGTAAAAATATCTCGCATAACTACTTCCAGTTCCATCCCAAATTTACAATCTTCTTCAAAAAGACGGTCCATAATTTTATCATCATTCATACCAATGGTAAAAATATCTCGCATAACTACTTCCAGTTCCATCCCAAATTTACAATTGGATGCCAACTTTTTAACCCGGGCTGACCAATCGGGGACGTTTCCATTATTATCTCTCCGTGCTGAATAAAACTTCAACTTTTTCATAGTAGATCACACCTCTGGTGAAATGTGGAATAAAATATTTTAATATTCTATTTTATGACATTCTAACGATATGATAGTCTACTAGAAATGGAATCCAGTGAAGTTCACGTTCCAGGAACGGATTTTATTGGGATAGCGCTTTTTTAGCTTATTTTGGAAATGTTGTTAATAAAACGCGTTTGTTGTTACTTTTTTTTTGTATATGATCATTTTTGTTTTCAAAACATGTATAACTCAGATTGGTGATTTTGTGTATTGAAGTGTGTATCGATTAACAACTATTCCAATGATAAATCATAAGAAAACCTGGATAAAAACTTATAATGCTATCCTGATAACGCAGGTAATTGATTATTGGAAATTTCTCTTTCTAACATTGGTAACCAAATTTGACTACATTCGGCTGAAATACTAGCTACACATTTATCTGCATTTAGTTGTATCAAAGCACTTTCTTTGATTTTTCGTCTTTTATTATTGGGCTCTTTCAATATTATTTTTGTCGAATCCCATTGAACTTTATGCCCCTCTTCCCAAGCATGTTCACAAATACCTGACTTAAAGAACTCCCTATCTTTGATGTATTTTTTATGTTCACTTATTCGGACTTTCAATGGTCTAGATGTTTCACCTAAATAGAATTTGTCGCATTCACAAGATATCTGATATATGCAATTTTTTGAAGATTGAGTTATACATGTTTTGAAAACAAAAATGATCATACAAAAAAAAAGTAACAACAAACGCGTTTTATTAACAACATTTCCGAAATAAGCTGAAAAAAGCACTATTCCAATAAAAACCGTTCCTGGAACGTGCACTTCACTGGATTCCATTTCTAGTAGATTATCATATCGTTAGAATGTCAGAAAATAAAATATTTTATTTCACATTTTACCAGAGGTGTGATCTACTATGAATGGACCTTAATAAAATTTTACAACAAAGTTTTGTAGTCTCAAACTTCAAAATATTATTGATTGTCTAGTTGTCATATTTTTTCGTTGTGTCAGATAGGGACCAAAATTTTTTTTATCAATTTTATTACTAGTTCATCTTGACAACGGTAGCTGGAACGCTACCGAAACGTCGGAATAAAAAATAAAGAACATTATGTGGTTTGATTCCCAAAAGAATAAGAAAAAAGAATAATTAATGCCACAAGGAACTTACAGAAGATAAAACTTCAACCTTTTGGCATACCATGATTTTACCGGTACACAATGTTCACTTAGTAACGTTACTAGCTCATCAAATGATTTATCTGCTGGTGAACTTGGAATACATAAATTCCGTAATAGCACATAACAACTCTCCGTTAATGTGTTTAATAATATCGCTTTTTTCTTTTTTGCTTCCTCAATACCATTTGCTATAAAAAAATTGGTTCAGTCTTTCATTAAAAACCGAAAATTCGGAATCTTTGTTATAAAATTCTGTTACAGTTCCTGAAAAGGCTTGAATTTCGAACACGACATCACAATCACGTATCAAAACTAAACAATTTTACTTCTTGATCCGACACAAAATCCTCGTCGCCACTGTTTATTTGCGAGTATTAATCAATATATGAAATAACAATACCTCAATATTTACAATTTATTTCAAGACTGGCTAATCAGTACAAAACTTTCAATTCACCAAATCGTAACCAACCAAGGTACCAACTAGTAAACTAGTTTTTCTGGCTGTTGAGACCCAAATGCTTAATTAGTATATACAACAGTTTTATATTTAGTTCTTTGTTGTAATAGTTAGTATTTAATGGAACTGTTAAAAATCTTTGTATCATACAATTAAAAGCTGCTAATATATGACTGAATGGGTGGAACGAACTATTATGAATTGTAATGCCTATAGTCTGTATGTGATGGTTTGTGAAAAAAAAAATCATGTTCATTATTTATATTTGAAATAGTAAGATCCAGGAAGTTTATAGACTTATTTTGCTCAATTTCTATTGTAAATTTGATATTTTCATGAATTGATTTAAAGTAAGTAATGGAGTTATATAATTGTCTATTTGTACCGTTAAAGCAAGCTAAAATGTCATCTAAATATTGGTGCCAGTGAACAAGTTTTTCACTGAGGGGATGTTTATGAATTCTCTTTTCTATATTATTTATGAAAGTTTCTGTTAATAGGGGACTGAGAGGGTTATTGGCAACCCTTTTCACTGCTATAAGCCTCTCCGTTGGAATGAAAATAATTTTGATTTAAACAAACTTTTAATGAATTTAAGATATCAGAATGAATTTTAGGATTGATATTATTGTTATTGAGCAAGCTTGAGAAAGCTATTGTGTAAGCTGGTCACAATTTTATGTTGAACATAGGTTTAAATATAATGTAGATTTTAACGAGTTGAATTGTTTTATTTCATCGTTTAGTATGGATCTTCATCAGGTAAAAGCCTCTTCAATTAAATTTTTTGAAATTATATTGAATATATTTCAATATAATTGTTATTTGATTGGCACTTTCACTGTTTTTGCTTCATATTTGTCCTTCATAGGACATATTCAATCAGCGTGTAGGTGAGTTTCGAATATTTAACATAATATGTTCCGCCGTCGCAGTTCTGATGGCTGGCACTTTATTGACATTTTCAAACAACGTATTGTTGCAAAATGTAGGACTATTCCCGCAGACACAATTAGAAAGTACAAGATCTTCAAAGTAGGAAACTTACTTCAATTCACTGAATGGCAAAATATTATAACAGAAGGATGAAATTTTTAAGAATTACTTATTGGAATAGCACGTGGTGGTAATGCTTTAAACTAAATTACTGAAAGCGATCTCTTTCAGCTTTGCCACCCTAATAGGAATTACAACTTATTTGATTAGAGAAACTGGTAGTTTTTTTCAACTGAATAGCTAAAACCGACCTTTTTTTTTAGTTTTCCCGTCCCATATGTACCACCATTTAGTATTATGCCGTCAATAATAGTGGATTGCATATTCATCGCTTTGGTATCTTACGTAACCGACATGTCCATGGCTTTAATATTTGCCAGAAAGTTTATGTACGAAATCGATGGAAACCAAGAATTGCTGGCTTTGGTGAGAAAATAAAACTTTTTAAAAGCTTTTGTGTGTGTGAAATATGATATTTTCCACTTGTACTGTGAAAATAATAGCTGCAATTTTTCATTGAAAATATCCTAAGCTTTTTCCGTATGTATGTTAAGTGTGTCAACTATTAATTAATCTTGAAGATGTAGATACAAAAATACGAGAATAGGAGTAACTGGAAAATGTTTTCTACTTACACGTCCCGTTATATTTATTTCTAAACAGTTTTCATGGGCCAATAGGCGAATAATGATCTCGTCTCCTGCCAATGGTTCTGAAAATCCGAGAATACTAGAATATTAAAGGGAAATAAATAATTTGTGCTATGGTGAATCGAGAAGGATTATTAGTTTGAAATCTTCGGTGATAAATACATGAAGACTAGATGGGGAGATCGAACTCAAACGGGATAATTGACAATACCTGTTCTCAAGATTTTCTATCTCAACAGTCAATTTCTCCACCGCAGCGTCGCCACTTCAAGTCCAATACCATCTAAAAACCTCAGTTTTCATAACTGACAGCAGTGAAATAGTAAACATTACTTATGTCATTCCGCACTATGTTGTCAGCTGATCAAGGACAACCTTCAGAGAGATGTATGGAAATAACATTTTCCCACGACCATATAGGAAATTAACATATATCACACTCTCTACTTTGGCGGAAAGTTTCTCATATCATCATAGCGACGCGAACCGTGCGTTATGATATCACCCTAGTGTGATGTCATATCGCACGGTTTGCATGAATTCGATTAACGTGGTTTTCTTATTCAAATTTACCTACGTAATAACTACAAATAACAAAAAATCTGTTCAAAAATTATCAAGATTCGCCAAATTTTGCGATGAAAAAAACAACTAGGTACGGTCGGAAGTCGAATCGCGGTCTACTCCAGCATTCTCCGAATTGTCATGACGCGGAAAGCTGTCAAATGTTCTTATTTTGGGTATATGTATAGTATAGCTATAGGAATTTAAAAAAATCAAATAATAAAGAATTAAAATGTCTTCTGCGTTATTTTGAAAATATTTTGCACTACAAACTGATTAGTTTACAAATAATCATATGTTGTAGGTAGGTACAGTTATTGATGTTTTCAAATAAATAAAACCATTATATTTCGTAAATTTATCGCGTGATCGTGAAAAATATATACTAATTATAAAAGTGGAAAATAAGAAAGTAGGCTTATGTCAAAATTCTCAAATTATAACACGAAGTATATAAATAGTTGTTGTGAAGTGTAAGTGAAATATTTATTACATAAAAGTGTAAATGAATTATGATTATGATATAACCAAAAAATAAAAAGTGTTAGACTCGGTTATTTATTATAATGAAAGTTGATACTGATAGTAGCGAGAAACCTAATTTTCAAATATTTATGGCCGTAGGAAAAATAGTGCAAAGTGAATTTCACTCATTTCATCCGTGTAAAAAATGTCACATTTCGCACTCGTTACGTAATATACTATTTTTACAGCTTTAAATATAAATCCAAAACAAAATTTAACACATTGCGTGCCATGTCTCTCATATATGAGCGACAATGAACTTTTCCAGGGTGCGTCTCCTATATGTGAGAGACAGACGTTATACGATATTAGTGCGTGTATCTCATAAATGCATCTTGCTGCCGTATATTTTAAATAGGGAATGAAGAGTGTGGCCCCTGGAGAATAACATGTGAATCTTGGTTTGAGCAAAATTGGAAACATAAAAACTTTTTAGCACAAAAAGTCAAAACTATATTTCGGTACATAAAATGGTTACACAACCTCTCTAAATAAACCTTTTTTTTTCAAACAAACTGAAATATATACTCAAAGTATAATAAAAGGTAACACAATTGAATTTTTCCTACATCAAAAAAAATCATACAAATAAAAAATAAACTAATGTATCTTATTGAAACATGTCAAACAAATTTGTGGTTGGTCAGGACACTTGTCGCAGTAAATGTACGTCATTTTTGATTTGGATTTCGCTATTGCACGACCCACTTGCTGGGCTAAGGTTTTGTAGCACGCTGTACATCTTCGGCGAATTTTCTTGCCAGCGTCATCTACTCTTGTAGCCAAATGATGATACGAAGAAGTAGATGCTCTTGCCGTTTTAGTCTTCTGTGGTTTGTCCGAATTCTTGAAATCAAGTAGCTCTGCGGCTATTATATCTCTAAATGCTCGTATTTGGATCTTACTTTTGGTAGCCCGCTTATAGAGAACCCAGGCGTTCACGACTGAAACACCTAAAAGTAGTTCCATACCAAGCTTTTTGTACCACTTCACGCCTTTTCGTAATGAAGCATATGAAGCCATCTGGTCTGATAAATCGATACCAGCTTTTCCTTTATTATAAGCTAAAATCGCCATAGGCTTTTCTGTTGCTTTGCGTGACTTCCTTCTTTTCTTTGGTACTGTTGGAGTTTCTTCATCATCGAGTGCACTTGAAATATCTTGACCTACCACAGGGTCTCGTATTTCAAGTGTTTCAGAAGAATCACGTCTACTGGTCGAAGCTTGGGGTTCAGCGGCACTGGAAGTACTAGGTATTGGCTGATCAATTTCAGGATTGATTTTTTTATATGGGACCATCACAGGTGCATGCTTTGTGGACAACAATCTTACATCCCGTGTGTCCTTCCACTTCAAGATGATAATTCCATTTTGGTCTTCTCGAGATACCATCTCTCCTCGTTTCAGATTTGCCTTGAGTACTTCTTTGGGGATTTTTTCTTGTTGGCTCGTACAGTTCCCACTACATGAGTCATCTTTTCAAGCATTGTCTTGGCCAGATCGTAGCTGGTATAGAAATTATCTATATACAATGTTCTTCCTTGATACAAGAGTTTCTCACACAGTCTCAAGCAAACATTTGCTGCCAAGCCTACTTCTCGTTGTCCAGTTGCTGATTTTCCAGCATAAACTTCTAGTGACCAAAAGTAGCCATTGACAGAACATAGTTTGAAAAGTTTTATTCCGTATTTATGGGCCTTGTTCGGAATATACTGCCTGAATATTAGGCGGCCTCTCCATGGGACCAGTGTTTCATCAATCACGATGTCTTCATCTGGATAGAATAAAGACTGAAATTTTTGCTGTAATATCTTGATCAGTGGCTGGATTTTTCCTAAACGTCCAACTTTTTGAATTTTTTCATTGTCGTTGAAGTGAAGTAGGCTTAGCAGCAACTGATACCTGTTGCGAGACATGACTGATCTGGGAAAATCAAGGCGATAGATTCCCTTAGAAGCCCAATAATCTGGCAAAGCACTTAACCGTACGAGGCCCATCCACATTGTCAAACCTAGAAACTTCTTTATTTCTTGTGGATTAGTGGGTGTCCATTTCTTGATTCTCGAAAATTTTGTTGGTTCCTTTGACGCCAAAGTTTGCGCTGCGAACCTATTCGTCTCTTCAACAATAAGATTGATGACATCATCATCGACCAGTGAAAAAAATGCATCGAGGAGACTTATGTTGGGAGAGAGTTCCTTTTGCAGTCCACTAGGTCCAGTGAACTGAAATGACTTTTGTCGTCCGACGTATTCACTCCATTCAGTTGTCTCTGGAATTTCGTCATCATCTATATTTTGGTCGTTCTCGTCATCTATGGCTTCATTTAGTGCCAAGTCCTGGAGAAAGTCTTGCATATCCGGGGCTTCTTCATAATCCTCTTCATCAGACGATTCATAAAGTAGAGTAGTTGTAGAACCAGGTTGCTTATGTACAAATGCTGTAGGTGTATTGGGAGTGAAATCAGGGTCTTCAATTGAGTCATCGGAGTCAAAATCAATCTCGTCTTCATCTTCATTCGAATTGATGTCAGCTGCTATTTCATTCAATTGCGCCTGCGACAGGAAACGTCGTGTAGGTCTATTAGACATGGTTTATTTGGTAATTACTTCAAAAATTCAATTTTCTACTTGAAACAAAAGAGAAAACACTGAAAAACCCGTCGATCATATTTGAATCCCATGGCCTCCAGCGAAAAATTTGCCTTTTTTTTGCTACAGGGCCACGTCTCTCATATATGAGTGACACAACAAAACGGGAAGAAAATAACCAAAAACAACAAAAAACACTCAAGTATCAAACAAACCTTTATTTTAACATAAAATACTCACAAAAAAATAGAAAATAGTGGTTTGGCCCCCAGAGCCAAATCACCAATTACGACTTGGCACGCAATGTGTTAATTGATTTAGGTAAATTTGTATACTGGTGTGTATTAGTTGGATACAATAATAATTTAAAATTGTAAAAAAGCATCGTATCGTGTTGTATTATTCGGTTTGAGGTCATATTAGAATTAGTCTGGTAGCAGAAATTCGTCACGATGGAAAATGTCAATTGTTAAAAATCAAATATCGACAGGGAGCTTCTTGTTGAAAATTATCGCAACAGTGATTGGTATTGGAGATTATTTGAAACGAAGACTTCAATGGAATTTATTGAGAGATTCACGAATTATTTAGATATATTTTATATTGAAAACCTAGGCATAAAATAATATTATGAGTGGTGGCTAATGATTGAAAATATATTGTACTTTTCATTGTTATTGAACAAATTGAAGATTATGCATTCCGTTTTAAGGCTTTGGGTATAAGTTCTTGAAGCTCTTTCAATGTTATTTTGATATTATTATGACTAATCAAAGTGTACTACTAAGGTATGTTCACAAATTTGAATGTTTCGGTGCTAAATATTGGTTGTAGGACAGATAAATTGTGAACCAAATGCGACAGTGGGCCTGGAAGAGTCTTTGTTAAGGTTTAAACGTTTGGCGTGGAGCTGTAATTCACTTCTACTTTTGGATTTCCACACAAAACAAACAAATCTGGAGTGTTTGAAACCTCTATTTTTTTTCCAAATTCTGGGTAATCTTCTAAAGGTTAGCCTTTTTTGTGGTTTTCTATCATATCATTTCTGTTTCCAACCTCACATACTGCCAAATGAGCTAGTAGTCAATAAAACACTATAAACTGGAAGTGTATCGGCTGTTATTGTTCTGCAATCAGAAGTTTTTGGTATTGAAGAGGCACACTCTACCACTACCAAAAATTGGACTACATGGAGTCCAATATCCATGGATGAATGGTGTTCAAACAACAATAGACTGAGCAGTTTCATTACACTTTCGCACTATTGCTACTTTCCCGCTCTGGCACGCACTTTACACTAGCCCTGGGAATCCTGAGCAAAAGAAATTTTATGAACTTACCTCATGATTTTTATATGCTATAATTTACCACTGAGATTTTTAATTCACCAAAGAAAAAGCTGTTTGCTAGTTTTCGCCAGATAGCCAACGAGCACAACAAGCCAACAAGCACTGAGCTCTTGCGTAATCACAACACAATGAACTAGGCAAGAACAGCATTGTTAACTCACTGTGGATACCAGGACACACTGGAATAGAAGGAAATTAAATAAGAAATAACAAAGCAAAGAGGGATTGGAGAACTCTTTCGGGTACCGGAACCCTTTTGCGGTATCAGCTTCAATATAGTATTGCAGTGCCGAAACGATGAGATCGAACCATTGGAAAGATCTAGGAAGGGTACAACCAGGCGAGATCAAATAAATGTCTAAACCAGAGTAAAACTGCACTAATAGGGTGTTAAAAGGTATAAATGGGCACCTTGAAAACCTGAAAATAGTGGATGGAGTAAGTGAAATGTAGATTTTGTGAATTAGAAGAAAGAGACAAAAAAGACAAATCCACATACTTTCGGATTGCATAGCAATTCCTTCAAAAAATGTAAATGAAGGAATTAATGAAATCTGAGACTTTCTTTGGGAAGTGGGTAGAAGTGAGGAGACAATAGATCTTCTATAATATAATAGAAATTTTGTGAGTAAAAATACTAATAATAATTTGTGGTATCCCTTAATATTCAAATTATTAAAGTTCATTATAATATATATTGGAATAGTATATTACACACCTAGGTGGGAAGAGTTTCATTGTTGTCGATAGATTAGCTAGTTAGCTGTTATCTCGAGACAGGAATGAAACTTTCCATCGAGGTTTGTATTAGTTATTTACGTAATTAGTCGTGTATTCACATAAGTGCGTTTATAATTCCTATCCCACGTGATACGTACAAAATTTTATCTAAAACTGTTCATTCGTATTATTAACGGTATATCATAGAATTTTATTGAAAAAATTTCAATCCAACGTAATTTTTAATAATATCGACTGCAAACATAAGGTTCTGTAGTTCATATTTTGTGACCATAGCAACAAAGACAAACAAAGCTGTGGAAATGAAATAAATAGTAGTGTCATCAAATTGCCAAAGTGGAATGAACCAAAATCTTTAAAAATAAGTTCGAGCGAAGACAATCTCCCTTCGTATATTGAAAATGCAGCTTCCAGTGTTATTTCAAATATTTAAGACTGGTATTAGTATTTTTCTCATTATCGCACTAGTGCGGTAATGTATTCAAAAACGCACTCGTGCGGTAATATACGACATTATGACAAGTAGTGTCAAATCATACCCGTTACATGACAGGTGTAGATAAACTATTTTATTTTACAACAATCATTTGACAACTGTCACCAATATAAAAAAAATGTCAGATAAGGTCGGATGGATATTGAGTTCGCGAATAATTAATTTAAAAAAATGTCCTCCAATGAGGAATTAATGCACTGTACTCCTCCAGAAAGAGGTATAATAATAATTATCAATGTGTTATATTTTTAACTATAAAAAATATTCATCTGAAATAGATAATATTAACGATCACAGTATTTTAGAGGGCGGGAAGTAATAAGGTTGGGAGTGATGGAGGGAAGTAGAGGTGTGTAATATGACACTTTCTAACCCTTGAATGACGTTAGTAATGACAGAATTGCATATAATATGGTTGTGAATAAAGCTTGTTTACCCCCCAAGGATGGAAAATACTCGAACCCGTCACTTTTTTTTTACTTGAGGTGGTAACATGCAAAAAATTGTCACCTCTTTCACCTACTTAACTTGACAGCTACCCCTCAGATTTTTTAAATAGTAAAAGTGGTCGTTGGGAAGGGTTTGGAAGAAAAAACTTTTCGATGAAACAATCAATGAATCAAAATGATTAAAAAATAATGTATCACATTATTATCTTCAGAATTGAAGATATATCGCAAAGGGTGAGTCTTGAACCAATAAATCGTTATAAACAAACATATAATTAAGATTGAAGCAAAGTGTGATATATATTGTTATGTTCTTCTTATTTGAACATTTAAAATAAAAGAAAGGCTCTCTGAAATATTATACTCACTCTATCTTTTGGGGCGGTTCCTGATTAAATATTATGGAAATAGACAAATAAATGTTATGATGATCTTTTTTTATTTATAAATTTTATTAATTAACTCAAAACTTTGCTTTATAAACTTATACAGAATATTTTGTTTTTTATTCTCATATATAAAAATTGTAAAGAAACCAGAATGATCACTTATAAAACTAATTAAAGAAAAAATTGGAAATAAACGTATTGGAAAGTACAAAATAATTCAAATTTATATATTTTTAATTTTAATTGGAAGCTTCCTCAACATTACTTCATTCATAAATAATACTATTACTTTTATTTTTATGATTAAATTATTTTTTTTTAAATAAAGAATTTTAATATTAAATTACTTCTAATTATTCATGAATAAAATATTTTTTTTACGCTGTTTTCAATTCTATACCTATCATAAATAAATTGTTTACACTAAACCTGAATACGGTACTGTCCAATTTTTTTTAGAATCGATACTTATATATGAAACATCGAAATTCGAGATTTCGATCAGGTCAATTTTAACCTCTAAATTTCTAAACTATGATACACATGTTGACCATGTATATGTATTATAAAGGATTATTTGATATACAAATAGTATATATATTTTTTTTTTTTATACCTCCCATTTTATTTACAATCTGTAAATTAGAATTACAATAAGTGAATAGTTTGTCACTAAACATATTGACATGCAGAGCAATAGTCCTATGACCATACTCATTATTAAATATTTTATACAGGATATAAAGTTATTTGTCACTAGGGAATTTGCACGTTAATTTAAATATAAATTTAAAATCTTCTTGGTAAGTCACTAACGATATAACGTTTTAACCTTCGTCTTGCTGGTATTCCCGTGAGAGTCTTTGCTAATTTGTTGGGATGTTGCTGTAGCCTCTGTTGGTATATTTGGGCAAAGTTTGAAATTTCTTTTTTCACAGTAGGTATTTGAAGGTCATTTCGTATGTAATTGTTAGGAACATACCAGGGTGCATTGGTCATAACTCGAAGGACTTTGGATTGAAACCTTTCCAGGATTTCGAGGTTAGAGTTGGAAGAAGTTCCCCATAGTTGTATTCCATAGGTCCAGATGGGTTTAAGAATTGTTTTATAAATAAGTATTTTATTTTGTAGGGAAAGTTGTGATTTTCGACCTATGAGCCAATATAAGCTACGAAGTTTCAGGCCAAGTTGTTTTCTCTTCGTGAAAATATGTTTTTTCCAGGTCAGTTTTCTGTCTATATGCATACCTAAATATTTCACATCTTGCTGCTGGTCAAGCTGTTGGCTGTTCAGAGTCACTGGTGGGCAATTTCCTCTTCGGTTCGTAAAAGTGATATGCACCGATTTCGTTGCATTTGCTTGTATTCGCCATTTTTTCAGCCAGGTTTGTATACTGTTCAGATTCATCTGCAGTTTTTGTGATGCCTGGTTGGGGTCTTCATGTGCTGATAGTATAGCGGTGTCATCAGCATATGTGGCTGTTACAACTCCATTAGTGGTGGGTAGATCAGCTGTGTACAAGAGATACAACACTGGTCCGAGAACACTACCCTGAGGGACTCCAGATTTGACAGGGAATAGTGTCGTATACGCGTTTTGGTATTTGACGAGGAAATGACGGTGTTCTAGGTATGATTTTAAGGTAAGGAAATAGCTAAGGGGAAGGATTTTTTTTAACTTGTAGAGGAGGCCGATGTGCCAAATTTTATCGAAGGCCTGAGAAATGTCTAAAAAAGCTGCAGAACAGTATTTCTTGTCTTCTAGTGTTTGGGTTATATTTTTACAGACTCGATGAATTTGTTCAGTGGTTGCATGTTTAGGTCTAAAACCAAATTGGTGAGCTGGTATGATTTTACAGGCTGTTAGGACTGGCTCAATTCTTGAGAGTATTAATTTTTCCAGAACTTTGGACATTACTGGCAGTAAGCTGATAGGTCTGTATGATTTTACTTCTTCTGCTGGTTTTCCAGGTTTCAGTATTAAAATTATTTGGGCTACTTTCCACATCATGGGGAAGTAACCTGTTCTTAGAATTGCGTTGTATATTTGTGTTAGGTATACTATACCTTTTCTTGGTAATTCTTGAATTACTTTTCCCGTAATTAGATCAAAGCCTGCAGCTTTTCTAGGGTTTAAATTTGTTTTAATTAACCTGTTGACTTGTGTGACCGTGAATTTTTCTACTGGTAATTCTAATTGATATGGGGATTCTAAATCATGTAGTAGCTCTCTTTCGATGTCATTATTGTTATCTGGTGGATTCGGTTGGAAAACCTTTTCGAGGTGACAACCGAACGTTTCCGCTTTTTCTTTGTCGCTCTTTGCCCATTGGTCATTCCCCTTGCGTATAGGTGGATTAAGCAGTTGTGGACGATTCATTTTTTTGGTGGCCTTCCAAAGCGCATATTCGGTAGCTTCAGTTGCTGTGAGATATTTCAGATACTTTTGAATACTGTCATTTTTGTCATTATTTAGAAGAACTTTAAGTTGACGAGTTATTTGATTAAGTCTTGTTTTGTCTTGAGGGCACCTAGTAGACTGCCATATTTTTCTGAGCCTTCGTTTTTTAACTATTGTCTGTTTTATTATAGTTGGCAACTCCTGGCAAAAATAAGTAGTTGTGTTTGAAGGTGTACTGCTCCATACTGCTTCTTGAATGATTTTGTTGAAGTTTTGTAATGCATTTTCTATATCCATGCTTGACTTCAATGGTATGTTCAAATTTACTTCTTCTTCTATTATTTCACGAAAAATATCCCAATTTGTGTTCTTGTTGCCAAGTTTTGGAGGTGTTTCTCTTGTTAAAAATGTTGTACTTATCTCAATTAGTACGGGCGAATGGTCAGAAGACAAGTCAAAACACGATTCTGCTTTTTGCGATTCTTTGGGGATACCTTTGGTTATACAAAAATCAACTAGGTCTGGGATTTTATTTCTGTCTGTTGGCCAGTACGTAGGTTCGCCAGTAGACAGGTGTTTGTAGTTATTATCACTTATGGCCATCAGGAGTTGCCTGCCTTTTGGATTAATTAGCCTCGAACCCCAATAAGTATGCTTGGCGTTGTAGTCCCCTCCTGCAAGAAATCTATTGTCAAGTTGTTTAAAGTATTGCTCAAATTGTTCTTTTTTAACAGCATGTTTTGGTGGGAAGTAGACGGCGGATATCGTTAATGGACCATGCCAGTCTTCTATTATTATGTTTGTTGCTTGTAAATAGTCTTTTTTTAAACTTATTGTTTTATGATGTTTTATTTTGGATTTAATTATTACAGCACTTCCTCCATGCGCTGTACCGTCTGGATGTTTAGTGTCATATACTAGGTAATTTGGAATTTTAAGGTAACTTTTGTTAGTAAAGTGGGTTTCTGACACCAACATGATATCGATGTCATGATTATAAATAAAAGTTTTGATTTCTTGTGAGTGTTGGGAGAGCCCATTGGCATTCCATATTGCTATTTTTAATAACTTGGTCATTATTTTAGTTTGCTGATCACGGTTGTCAATAGATTTAGCATTGTGCTCATTTGCTCCATGATGCCTTTCATCATGTGTTTGAGTTCGGCCATATCATTTGTCACTGGAAGGTATTGTTGTACGTTGACTGGTTGAGTGTTATTTCCAGCGGATTCTTGTTGTTGCGGTCCCTTACAGATTTGTACATAACTTGTTCCTGGCTGAGCAGTTTGTTCTGTTCTTTGAATCGTGTTCGGCACTGGTTTTGGTCTTAACGGAGGGTATTTTTTCTTTTGTAATTCTTTATAGATTGAACAACCTTTATAATTTGCCGGATGATTCCCCTCGCATAATATACATTTAACATTCGCAGATTTTTCTTTTCTTGTACAATCAGCAGTTGCGTGATCTCCAGTACATTTTACGCATCTTGGTCTGTGTTGGCAATATTTTTTTGTGTGACCATACCGTTGGCATCTTGCGCATTGTGGAATGTCTCTCTTATGTCGCGGTGGTTCAAATTTGACTTTGTAGAATAATAAGTTGTCTATATCATATATTTTTTTGTTGTTTTCAGCTGATTGTAGATCTATAAAGAACATAGGTAACGGTTAATTAGTCTTAAAATGTTTGATGTTCCAAATATTTACAACTATATGACCTTGCTCTTCAATTGCTTCTTTCAATTCTGTTAAATTAACTGAGTTATGCATGTTTTTTAACACCACTCTAAAGCTACGTTCTTCTTTGGGTCTGTACGTATGAAATTCTGTTTTTTTGTCTATAAGCGCTTGGGTTATTATTTTATAATATGCTATAGTCGTTGGCTGCACTTTTATTTGATCGTAACCTAATACCTTTATTTCATATCCATTTCCAGCTATTTCATTTAAGAGAGTTGTTAGAGGAGATATACTTTTGACTCCTTTAATAAATATTGGAGGAGGCTTCGGTTCTTTCTGATTTTCGTTAACTATTTCTTGATCTACATCTACATCATTTCCTAATTCCTCAAACCGGTTGGAAGTGGATGGCGAGTTTAACCAATAATCGTTGATTTTGGTTTGTTTAACTGTGCGTTTATCTGGGCTAGTTCTATTTCTCTTTTTATTTTCTACAATTTTCCATTCTTGTGATTCGTTAGTTTGCGATTGAGGGTGCGGAGTAGGGATACTGTATTGCGGGTTTTGTATTGGGTAGTGAAGATTAGGATTAAAATTGGTATTACCTTGCGGTTGTTGTTCATTTGCCATTTGCAGGTGTGATGTGTACGCCACTGGAAGCGGTGGAAACTGACCTGGTTGAAACATTGTTATCGCTGGACCTGTGCAGTACATACTCGGTTGTGGCTGCGATATTTGGTTTGTTGATGAAATGTTAAAGTCCATGTTAATAATTTTAATTTAAAATTTGTTTCACATTATAAAGCAATTATTCTTATCTCGAACAAAAAGAAGAAAACTAATCACTTCAACTTTTGTGTTCACTTAGGCGGTGCTACGAAGAGTCGACTGTATCGTTCGAAATACACCACTGTGTATTTCGAAAGTATATAAAGGTAATTATAAATTTTCTTATCCTAAACACAACTTATTATCGCTTATTTAATCGATAATTTTATTGAACATAGGTTATTTTAACAACTTGTCCAATAGATAAGTGTTTAAACGAAATTGTTTGATTTTCTAGGTTATAACCACAATAAAAATGAAGAAAAGTTCACTGCAAATTCATATAGATTTAAAATTCTGAAATCTTCGACAATAAAATACGGCTATAATTATGACAATGTCATA
>CAJUYH010001607.1:0-47443 GCA_910591685.1 Galerucella tenella
CCAGGATTGGTTCATTCAAAGGCTTTTATACATCCTTCGAAGTATGTCTCCAAACAAATGTTAGACCATAGCAGGCATGACCTACGTTGTCTAACTTGGACTGTCGGAAGATCCGACTTGCCGTCTTTGTTTGGAAGATGATGAAACAGCAGAGCATATAATTTGTGCCTGCCCCGCCGCGGCTCGAATCAGGTATCTGATGTTTGGCAGGGTCTCTCTCTCGCCCTCGGACCTGAAATATCATTCACCAAATAAAATAATCGGCTTTGTTAAAAAGCTGAATTTGTTTGGTGAAATCTGAATAGGTGTGAGCCACAATAGACTCTTGTGAGTCGCAGTGGACGGCCTTATAGACCCACTCACCACAAACCTAACCTAACCTAACTGATGCTTGGCTTGCTGGAAAATGTAAAGTTGTACCAGCACTGGCTTGGTAGCATCCATGGGCATAAAAATTTAGAGTGAGTAATACTTTCAAATGATTGGGAATATGTGTCTTTCGTTGTCCATCAGGTAGAAAGTTATTTAATTCATTTATAAGTTCCAAAGCTATCTCTTTATTCAGTCGAAACAAATTTTAAAATGTAACATCTGACAATTCGAGAGGAATACTAGAATCTCTCAAGTATCTTCTTTCGGTTCTTAAATTTTCTGTAAAAAAGTAACCATATTTAATAAAATCTTGACAAATGTCTAGCAGCACACATATTGAATGAATAAAATATTTTACTGTTCACATAAATGAATAAAAAACATTTCAATAAGTGTCTGACGCAAGTGGTTTTCGTTAACAACACTTCTGGAGCAGTTGCCAGTGAACCACTTCTCATAGCCACTTGTCATTATGCATAGCAACTCTTATAGCGACTTTACTTAAATAGTGAATACCAATTTTGCGCTAAGCAACTGACCTTGAACATAACGAAAATTTACAGTTGCTATCCATAATAACTTTGCTTAGTGAATAGCCCTGAATGTTTCAACTCACTAAGTGCTTAACAGAATGTACAGGTGC
This sequence comes from Galerucella tenella, assembly GCA_910591685.1. Taxonomy (NCBI): domain Eukaryota; kingdom Metazoa; phylum Arthropoda; class Insecta; order Coleoptera; family Chrysomelidae; genus Galerucella; species Galerucella tenella. Next base: position 1,016 of record CAJUYH010001607.1, read on the forward strand.
ATTTATCCGTTGTTTTCCCGTTCTTTTTGCTTTATCATTAACCATTTTTCAAGCAAATTGATTGAGATATGGTTCCAATAATACCCTTCTTGGTGTGCGTCATCGATGTTTAATGTCCTTCTAACACATTACGTAGGAAGAAATGGAAAAAAGGTGGGTATGTGATTAATCCTAATGAAAATGTTGCAGTAATGATGGATTTAAATGTATTACAAACGTTAACCCTAATCTTTGACTTACAAAAATTTGATTGGTTGATGTTTAGATCATAGATTACGCACAAGTGCAACCTATCATTCCCATCAATCGGGCATTCAAAATACTATGAAAGTGTTCCTTTCGTAGCAGCAATGTGTCTTACGTCTTTTTCCAATGTCCCACTGACAGTTCTCGTCAGGTCTGTACTTTGTTGTTTACGGTCAATTCTTATTTATGAAAAGTGAATATTAATCTTATTGTTATATTTATTTAAATGATACAAAAATATGCCTAGATACACGGAAAAACATCGCATTTTGAAAGTACCCAAGTATTCTCAGTTAGAAAAAAAAGCTGGTAATTATTGATTTTCATAGCCTTTTCGAATTTGTCTGAATACGATCCTGATGATTTTATTGATCAAATTTAACGTTAGCTATATTTCAAAAAAGCAAATGAAATAAACGACATCACATCACAAGCGATGACGCACACCAAGAAGGTTAATGAATGTACCATATAATGAAAAAATATATAATAGCACGGCACGTCTATATGAAGATGTTTCAGTTTCAAACAATCCTTGGAGGTGAAAAATAATTAAAATTTAAATTATAGGTTCCGAAATCGACAAATACTTAGGCATTATGGAGGATACTATTTCGAACATAACATCAAACGATCTTCATCTGAATACTTCAATTCCTGATGGTTATCAAAATATAATCGATTTCTCTTCATATCTTTATTACGTAGGTCTTACCATGTGCTGTATTTTACTTTTGATAGTAGTTTGTTTGTTACTTGGCTTAGTATTGGGCCTATTTGGAAAAAGACCCGAAAAATTTGCTAATAACTGCTGTACCAAAGAAAGTGGAAGTTCATGTTTAATGAGGTATGTACACGCTCATCGATAATAATAATTATATTCTTTGTTGAATGATATCTTGTGTAGGGATGAAAAAAATTAGCACTTGAACTAACTTGTCCCATCCTCCCAGTTTGTCACGAAATTGTAATACATTGAGATCGGTCTTTTTATGTAGTCCACTTAACAAAAAAAATGTAGAACGTGTCGCGGGTCACACGGTACGAACTTTAGTTCCTTTTAAGCAAAAATTATGTAATACATCTGACGTTATAGATTAACAGTTTTCATATTCCTCGGTGGTCGGGTAGTAAGCAAACCAGACTCTCACGCGGTAGACCCGGGTTCGATTCCCCGTGAAGAATTTTTTTTTTATTTTTAATTTTATTTTTAAATAATTATTCTGTTTGATATTAATAACGACAACAGGTAGACGTTTGAAATATTTAGCAGAATATTCATTATTATATAGATAATGGTACGGTACCCTTCATGAGAGAGTCCGACTGGCAACATCTACTTAGGTATAACAGCATCGTATATTTAAAAAGGGAAACCGTAGCATTATACAAATTGTACGTTTACCACAAAATTAGTGGAAACATAAAATTGAATTGTTAAATTTTTAATTTGAAGTTATATTACAGTTTATTGAAATTTTTATTTTCTAGATTTTTTCTTAAGTGGGTCGTAGAAAAAATATGCTGCTTGACTCGTGTTGATTGTAAATATCGCACTTGAACGATTGAGCACTCCGCCTGCGGCGTCGTGCTCAAACTTCGTCCTCGTGCGATATGGCCATCATATCCACACTAGTTGCACAAACTACTATTTCTTTCAAAATATGCCCATTTACATTTTAAAAACAACCTGCCAAATGTCAAATCAATGTATCCATCCATTTTAAAGTTATCGAATTAAAGCATTAAAGTTTTGAAAATTTCAACACCCTGTATTTCGAAAAGTGAATGTGCTAGACCCCTTAATCGCGCAAAAAAAATTATGGAAATAATAGTAAAAATGTATCCGAACAAATTCAAGTAGATCACCAGCACTGCGAATACCAGCTTTGCATACAATTTTAATATAGCATCGGAGGTTCAGTGGTAGAATGCTCGCATTCCACGCGGGCGGACCGGGTTCGAAACCCGGCCGGAGCATATGAATCGCTGCTTCGTAAACGAGAGAGAGACCAAGGAGAGAACACAAACACGCAAGCAAGGCACATAACGAAGCAACGTAACATTACGTAGCGCAACGTAACGCGTAACGGTCAGATCTTTTGCGTCGCGACCCCTGGTCGCTCAAACATAACCTGACGTAAAGAACTAAAGTTCCAAAAAACTTCTTCACGGGGAATCGAACCCGGGTCTACCGCGTGAGAATCTGGTTTGCTTACTACTCGACCACAGAGGAATATGCAAATTGTTTATCTATAACGTCAGATGTATTACATAATTTTTGCTTAAAAGGAACTAAAGTTCCTACCGTGTGTCCCGCGACACGTTCTACCTTTTTATGTATTTTGTTAGGTACTGTGGGTAATTTTTGTGAAAAGTGTAATTTGGTGTACAGAATTTAAGTAGCGACCAACCCCTCGTTTATGTTTCAGGACATTAATATTTCAAATTTGTTTTCGTATGTTTTAGTGCGGTGGTGATAATATTCATATTTACAAGTATTTTCGGAATAACTACATTTGTAATGTTGGTGATCGGTGTCTCTGCAGATAGAGGAGTCTGTTATCCTTTACGAAATCCAGAAACATCGACGATTATAAGTTTAATTGACGAATACGTCGAAGAGAATATTGCAGATATCGAATATAAAGTCAGTGACGTTTTGTCAAAATGTTACAAAAATCAAAGCATTTATCATGTTTTTAATTTAGAAAGTGAATTCAATATAACAGAATTAATGTCCAAATTCAACATATCGGATTCAATGCACAATATATTAGACGAGATTGAAGAAAAATGGGATACATTTGTTTCAAATAGTTTTCAAATTTTGAATGATGATCAAATCACAACATTGAACCAATTGACAGAAGTAGACCTTGATATTAATGTTACGGTTTTTCAAAATGAGGTAAGTTATTTAAGATAAACTTCTATTAAATATAGGTACCTACAATGTGTACCTATGTAACTTGAACAAATACCTAATACTTATCCTAAGCTAACTCCTTCGCGAAAAAAATTTTTTTTTTAAATAATACTTATTCTCAGTTCATAATAGGATTATTCATTCTTAAGGGACCAGTGGGAATCCCACCATGAGATTGGTGAAATACGTGGTGAATTGTATAAAATTTCGTGGATCAAAATGTGAAAATTCCATTCCCTGCAGCCACAGCAGATGAATAAGTGAAAAAAATTAAGAAACAGCTGTTTTTCGGACGCAAAATACTAATGCAATTTATAAAGCAATATGTGAATAATTATTTTTTCTTAAAAAACTTTATTTATAGATAGATAGATAGATAGATAGTTTATTCAGCAATAAGGCTATTACAAACAAAATATTTTCAAAAAAAATGAAATATTAAATAATGCTACACTATGTACTGATTACATGTCAAATAATTGGATATAATATAATTACAAATAATTCATTTTTACATAATTAAAAGCTTCTTTTACGAAAGTGTCAAGGGTGATACATGATTTTATGGAAATTGGCAAATTATTATACAACAATGAACCTTTGTAAAATAGAGAATTTTGTGTTGAACTAGTTCTTGTAGTCGGTATATATATGTTACTAGATGTTCTAGTGTTGTGAGTATGTATATATCTAACAAAACTAATTTTGTTGGACATATATTTTGGTAACATATTATTATGAATTATTTTAAAAATAAAAATTACGTTTTGTAAAACCATTCGCTGATTAACACTCATAAATCCTAAACTGTCAAGCATATCTTTAATACCAGTGTACCTATTTACTCTTAAAATAACCCTCATTGCTTTATTTTGTAAAATCTGTAATTTAGACTCAAATTATATGAAATTGTTGTACAATACTCAAAATGTGGTGCAATTATGGTTTTATATAATGTTACTCTTGTGATTATAGATAGATTTGAACTTATTCTCCTGAAATAATTGATTTTTTTACTAATTTTCTTATTCACGAACCGAATGCAACAATCGCGGTTTCGATATCTTATTTAGTTGCTGAGTAATTTAATTGTTAATAAACGTTAGGTAAAAGAAATAGACACAATGTTAGAATGAAGAAATATGCCACACATTTTTTTTAAACTCACAATAATGTTTTTACACATACTAAAAGGTTACAGCTATCATATGCAATGATTTAATCAACAATTTTTCCGGCTTAACTGACTCAGACGTTAGTTTAAAAAAGTGGTTCAAATTTTACCTTAGTAACAATTAAGATATCTCTGCGGTTTTTTATTTTAATTGAAATCTGAAAGTTCCCACTTAAAGGACTTGAATCCCAAACTTGAAAAATACTGACATGCAGGCAGCCCTGGTTGTTTTGGCTGGTTGTTTTGGCTATATTCCTCACATAGTTTAGTATTTGTAGCCCGTTCATTATACAGTGCTATTCAAAAGTCCCCTCCCCCCTCGTATCTTTTGAACGGCTACACTTACATTAATAAAATTTGGAGGGTGAAAATAAAGTGTTGTAAACCTCTCTGCGAATGGTAACAGGTGACGTAATAGTAATAGATGACGTCACAGTGCCACTTTGGCCAATAATTTTAAATAGGACCTTATGACAAGTGATATCTCGTTTAAAGGCATTGACATTGGCTACATAGCCATATTAATTTTGTTTGGGTTTAAACTAATTTTGACGGATAAGTTAAATAAATACCAAAATTATTATTTCACATTTAAATATTGAAAATTTTTCAGTCCGCCTCTGGTTAGTTGTCAAAACAATTGACGATTTTAATTTAATAGTATTTGTTGCTTTGCAAAGTTTTTCTAAATAGCTTGAATACTTAATTTTATTATTGTTTAACGAGACGTTTAAGAGTTTACATTGGCAAAATGGTACGTACTCAAGCCGACAAAGTAGCAGCTATCTTAATAATTGGTGAATCTAGAAAGAATCTCCATGAAGCGGAACGTTAATTTAATGAGAGATACCCAGATCGCCCTATCTCGAGAACTTATTTGAGGGAGCTTCTTCACAAGTTTGAAGCAACAAGATCTGGTCGTCCAACATTTAGTGATGATAAAAAAATTGATATAGTTGCTGAAATTGTAGTAAACCCTACTTCCTCTTCAACTAAAGTTGCGTCTATCTGTGGAGTAGGTGAAAGTACAGTACAGAGAGTATTGGAAAAAAATAAATTTCATCCATATAAGTTAAAAATGGTGCACCACCTTTCGGATGACGACCCCGACAGAAGACTCGAATTCTGTGAATGTATGACAAATAAAATTAGTCAAAACCCACATTACACAAAAACAATTTGTTTTAGTGACGAAAGTACTTTTTGCCTCAATGAAAATGTGAATACCTACACAAAATGTAAGGTATTTGAGTGACACAAACCCTCACACCTTTCGTGAACATCATACCCAATTTCCAGAAAAAGTCAATGTTTGAGCAGGTATTTTGGGAAACCCCATAGTTGGTCCTGTCTTCCTGAATTCAAATTTAAGCGGTGAAGTGTATCTGGAGATGTTACAAAATGCAATTGAGCCGTTAATTCTTGAAATTCTGGAAGATAATCCAGATGAATTCGGCCATCTGGAAATAACATTTCAACAAGATGGTGCTCCTGCAAATTATTATGGTGCAGTTTGACGTTACCTGGATGAAGAATATAGAGGTAGAAGGATCGGCCGACGAGGTCCTATAGAATGGCCACCTCGGTCACCAGATCTGACACCATTAGATTTATTTGTATGGGGGTACTTGAAATCCAAGGTTTATACTACGGCACCAGATAGCATTGGCGTTTTGAAAGAAAGAATTATTGAAGAATGCAATGCAATTTCAGCTGACACATTCGAACGAGTACGACAAGAGTTTACTAATAGGATGTATTACTGTCAGGAAGTAGACGGAGCACATTTCGAACACTTGCTATAAGAATTCATTGTTGATATTCGATTAATTAAATTTAAAAAAATAATTTCAATAATTTTGGTATTTATTTAATTCATCCGTCAAAATTAGTTTAAACCCACACAAAATTAATATGGCTATGCAGCCAATGTCAATGCCTCTTAAACGAGATATCACTTGCCAGGTCCTATTTAAAATTATTGGCCAGAGTGGTACTGTGACGTCATCTATTACTATTACGTCACCTGTTACCATTCCTAGTGAAGTTTACAACACTTTATTTTCACCCTTCAACTTTTATTAATGTAAGTGTAGCCGTTCAAAAGATACGAGGGGGGGGGAGGGGACTTTTGAATAGTACTGTATACATTTGGATGTGTAAATGAAGTGAGAAAGCCAAATTTTGGATTTTACGTGAAATATAAATAGTTTTTTGTTAACATTTCACCTCAAATGTACCAAAAAAAATTATAAAAATTAAACATTTCTAGGCCTACCACGTAATATCCAAAATTTGTCTTTCTTTGATCATTTGCATTTCGAACCTGTTTTTTCCCGACGCAATAACTGGATTATTGGTTTATAAAATATTTTGTGTTATGTCAGGCACTGATGAAAGAACAGAAGCTGACTGGGTGTAATAATTTTGTTTAAAATATTCTTATTATAATTGCCTATATATTAATGTGAAATAGTACAATTTTAATAATTTTTTTAGTTGAACCAATCTATATCTAACTTGGATCTAAATATTATCATACAAACTTTAGAAACGTTAGCAGATGCAAGTTCACAACATCCTGATTTTGCTAATAATCTAAGAAATAACATTGAATATATAAAGATGTACGATGATACAGTTTTACAACCAACAATAATAGATGCACAAAATGCAGTGGTGAGTGTATTTCATAAGTTAAAATACGAGTAAGTGAACAACCAATACCACAACAGAAATATAATATGACTCAACCGGTTTCACAAATAACAATTGCATCGTCATGACTAAGTTATCTCAATTTTTATTATAATAATTATTTGTCAATAATTTGCAATATTTTTCATTGCTTAAAGTTTAATGTTTGGTACACGTTATTTTAGGAGTTGGCAATAACCGTGGACGAGGCGATTAAAATGAACTCAACAAATTTTTCTGAGGCTATTAAACAATTCCTTGAAGATGTCGATTATGCCCAAACTGAGTTACAAAAGCCATTCAATAGGGAGGTGAGTATTAAAACAGAATTTTTATTTTTTCCTCCCAATATATGGGTTTATATCATATTTTCATTTTAATTCAGTTTCATTTGCAACTATTTTTGAAATCCAAACGAATTTTTCACCAAATTATGGTATTCTAAAGATGAAAATTGTGAATACATTTTATTACAACACTAAAGCACCTTCTAAACGGGAAATATTTTTAGTGCAATATGTGGCTGCAATATTGGCAACTATAGCCCAGCCAGCATGACAACATTTCAATTGTAGCATATTGTTTCCAACACTATGGCTCATTAATGAAAATAATTCGTTTCGTAGACGGGTTATAAACAATCGTGCAAGAAAGGCTGACGAAATCATTCGCGTCGCAGCGACTTATATTGTTTTAAACACAAAGTTGAAGAAAATGAAGAGAAGTTGTGGATTCGACCTTAGGCGTGAAACTCTAGATTAGGTACCTAAGTCTAGAAATAAGTCTTGATAACAAGTTAACACCTTGGTTAAAACTACCATTTCACTAGTTTACCTCCAGCATTACCGGTTTTCGTCTATTCCACCTCATTATTTTCAAGAATTCTCAAGTTTCTGTATTTTTTGTAGGCCTAATCACTTGATATGCCAAATTCTTCGGCGATAACTACCCATCCATCTTTTTTAGCATGTCTGTATTTATAAATTCCGGTTTCCACATTCTATATTTCAGGATGTAAATGTATTTCATTGATAATTTTTTACTGGATATAGTAACCAATCAAATTACTTAATTTCAAGTCATGTGTAAAATTTCATCCAATCACCGCTGTATTACAGCGATAATACCCTACATGTGGTGTTTTCAGTTTGGTGTTTATGTTTTATTAAAAATTAATTAAACGTCAAACTGAAAACTGGATTAAAAATGTCGGAAAGATTTGGTATTGCATCTAACGATTCAATTAATTTACCAATTGTACTTTTCACAAGTGTAGTTTTAAATAAAAATGAATAATTTTTGATTAAAACTAATAAAGTATGTATTGAAAAGTATTAAGCGTCAGATTGACAATCAATGTTTTGATATCTACAAAGTAAAAAATTATCTTATCGAATACTCCTCGGGTCTTGATAAATACTCAAAATTTTGTCGTAGAGAATCCTTCAAGCGTGTTGCTCAAAGATAATAGCCCTCGGCCTGCGGCCTTGGGCTATTATCAAGCAACACGCTTTCAGCATTCTCTATGACAAAATTATCTCGGTATTATCAAGACCCTAGGGGTATTACTACTGATAAACTCGATAATCTTTTCATTCGAACAAATATCAGACATTTTATATACTATAACCTCAAAAATTTTCACTAGTAATACCACTAGAGGTCAAAAAATTTCCGGATTTAATTTGACCTCGTGTGATATTCGGTAAGAAAATTCCACAACAAATGTGTATATTACCAACAGCCTCAATTTTCGTCTTCATCAAGTACTTGCAAAGACAATCCCAGAATCTCTAAATCAAGAACAAGCAACTTCCAATCAACCTGCCATATATAATAATTGCGTTTTTAATATAAACAGTAATCATAATGGTCCAAAGAATTTAAAGAACATCTAAGCTTGTAGTTAAAATTTATCATGTGAACAAATAAAAATTAGATTGTCAAAAATAATATTCTGTCATTATAAACGTCAAAAAAAATTTCTAGTATAATTCGCTGTTGGGTACCCACCAGGAAAAAATTTGCCCGCTTAGAAGCACCTTACACTATTACTTCTGTTTTCTAAATAACTGGAAATAATCTATCCATTGCCCAATCCTCAACAGGCTCTACACATAGTAGCAAAGGGTATGGAAGAGGAGGATCTGAATATAAGTCCTACTAAATCGAAATAGTGGAAGTGCGGGAATCTAGAGGGATTGGGAACATCATCCCTTCAAGTTACCGACATTTTAATGTTGATAGATGTTAATATTTCATGGCAAAACTTGTAGTAGTTAAACCTATAATAAGATTTTTGTCTTTGTTATGGTGAATAAAGACGACACAAAATAATGCAATGATGAGCCTAAGCAAGGTGCACTAGATAATGATAGAAGCTTCAAAACTATCTGAGTAACAAAACCGTTAGATCATGACAAACATTCATTGAGGATATCCTAAATAGAATAGATACCTCATAAAGGACTAGCAAGGCCCAAGCACACTGGTACACAGATGGGTCTAAGACCGGAGAAGGGACAGAAGCTGCTGCATATAGTGAAATGAGGAATACCATAGGGTACTAAAGAAGCTAATAGACCGCATTAAGGTAATATTAGACCAGGGACATAACGATATTTGTAAATACAAGTTGATGACTTCACACAAATTCGTTCAGCAACAGTATATGTTGGACCGCAACCAGCTCTTGAGACTACAAAGAAAAGGGACCAAGGACAAATTTAATACAAAAATTGGTACAAAGCCAACATATAGTTGGAGGCACAATCCAAAGCATGTACCTACACAGTCAAACGGTCCAAGAGCTACTAAATAACAGTAGGAAACAGCGCATTATTATTACAGGTTATCTAACGAGTCATGCCTTGGTAAAAGACCAACTGCATAAAATGGGGCTGTACACCGGGGATCCCAACTGCATGGATATCGAGTTCGTAACCCATATCTTATCTGAATGTGAGGCACTGGATTGAATGAGACAAACAATTATTTTCAGAGATGCCAATGTGCCACTTGAAACATTTATATCGTCTACTCAACTGATAACCGAGAGGCAAATATGGGAGTGGAGTACAACAAGCCGCTACGCCGCGAGGAAGGTTTCCGAAAAAAAAACCACTCGAGTAACAAAATGCTCAATGAACACCCGTCTGCAAGCATTTGCTGTGATTTTTTTTACTGAAAGAACCGCGTCAACCATGAACGGTTATTGGCGGCGACACAATCTTAATCTAACTTTACCAGACGATTAAGCACTAAATTGATTTGTACAGATTAGTCAATTTTAAGAACTTAATCACTTTATCACTGTTTACATAGTCCAACGCACGATACACTTACTCACGGTATGCTGATTTCTACTCCAAATTGCGTCCGAGCCGCGCAGTTACGTCACGCGGGAACCAGAAATTTACACCCACCTCTCACCAGTCTTTCGATTCATTGTGTTTTCATGCAAAACAAGGTGTTGTTAGTTTTGAGCTCAATTTTACTTAAGTTGATTCGTTTATTTGGAATTTTATTACCCACTAATTTACTGTTATTAGTGTTATTTAATACTGTTTTATAATATAACGCTATTTTTGTTTTGTAACGATTAAGGGAAATTGATAGGTAAATCAGTTTTCAAAACTGCCTGAAAAAACTGGACTAGAATATGTCAAAATTAACAAATTTCAATAAATGATTCTAAATATAAGCTTTTTCTACTCCTATACTATAAATTATTAATTAAATGCCAATTTTCAGTTTCATAATGATACTCATTATAACACTGGTTTTCATTATTAAACTGAAAAATTGACCAATAGAGATCTAGATTTTTAAATAATCAAGTAGGCGGACCCAATATTTTCTGTAGGTAGAATGTCGAGAAAAGACCAAAATAAATGTCGAGCACCAGACCAAAAATACTTAATGACCACGGTAAATACATATTTTGTCCACGACCACCTAATAATAAGTCAATATTTTACCTCCTAACTAAAGGTATATGGTACCCATATATCAACTGTCGTGAATTATGGTTCATAATACACTGTAGTGTATTATGGTTCATAATTCACGACTAGAGATGGGGGTACAATATGGAATAAACTATTAAATCTGTGTATTTGCTTTATATTTCATGTCATGCCGACGAACCCTGATTGTTTCTTAGGGGTGAAAACTACCCCTAAATGTCAAAAATTAAAAAATAGCATTATAAATCTTAAGATAGGTGAAAATTGGTTTGAAATAATGAAATGATGAATTTGTTACATTTCAAAATACAATTTTATACTTTTTCAACCCTTAAAAATCAACTGTTATTAGTGTTATATGTAAAAAAAAATTTTTTGCCAAGAGAAAAATAATTAATGCTAATAGGGATTTGCTCAATAATTCTCTTGTAAAAAAAAATGTGTCACGTCCATTAAGTAACTTTTTAACCTTTAAAAACCACCCTCCACAACATTGCAATTTTTATAAACTATTGTAATAGATATAAGTTGAAAAAAAGTAGACTTAAGTACAAAAAAAAATTTATTAACATAAAAATGCGCTGTATTTTCACATAGATTAACATAAATAAATGATTACATTTACAATTACAAATACAAATATGATTTTTAAATATCTGTATCATCAGTTTGATCTTCATCGTGGTCGATGTCATCTTCATCTTCTTCGATCACTGGTGGACTATTATAGCAGTCTTCACCACATTTCGTATATTTATATAACGCCCCACTGCCGCCCCAAAAACGATTTTGTAGGGTTTTTCAAAAACTACTAGGATCTGTAAGTTAAATCTCTTTAGACCCTTTTGTTTTTAAATGGGGTGAGTTTAAAGGGCTAAAAAAAGGTGGTGCTCGTGCGTAAATAGAGCTACAATTTCGTTTTTTAACTTTGCTTGTACCTCTAATATTTTCGGAGTTATTTTGAAAGAAAGGGTAAAAAATACAAAATTATGAAAAATAACTTTTTACTTTAAGCCATAATTTTTCGAAAACTATGAATTTTAAATTGGTCAAACTTCTTGGACATATTAACCATACATGTACAAAGAGAATTGCACAAGGGTAAAGATCAATTTTAATTAGGGGGGTAGTTAGGGGGTTGTTTTCACCGATTTTATTGTATAAAAAATTCAGTACTGACATTATTTTTAACATAATTCACTCAATTTTGATGCTACAGAGTGGACAGAGTGGACAATCAACAATAATATGTTCTATACTGTATCGCAGGCCTAGCACAGTTTTTGTTGCTCTTTCTTCAATAGGTATAAACTCATGGGTTAACTTGGTGCATCCTATTTTCTGTTAGTTTATTTATTCAACTGTACTAGTTTAATTTTGTTAATAATTATCAAAATATTTTGTTCTATAACCAAAGTTTTGATTGAATTTTCATTACCTTATTTTAGACAGTTAGTAGCTATACCCGAGAGGTAGAAGATTTGGTTAATGGTTACATATATAGAGTGGTCTATGTACTCGAAGAAGAACTAGGTCGGTGTGGTCCTCTAAATGTGGCTATACATTCGTTGTTAATTGCTATTTGTGATAACGTAACTTTACCATGGGTAAGTATGAATATTAGACTGTTAAAGAAAAATCGGTTATATTTTCTCTTCAAATATTGTCGAACATGACGAAATAAAATACTGTAAAAGTTATAGCTCTTCATATTTATATCAAGAGGTGCCGCATTGATAATTTATATTCTTCATTTAAATAACGTGGAAACAAAATTGTAGGGTGCTTTTATAGTTATTTATGTACCAAGGCATAAACAGATGTGTATACCCTCTGGCGACTTGAAAACCCTCGGGCCAGAGGCCCTCGGCTTCGTAAGACGTCGCCCTCGGGGCATAAACATATGTTTATGCCTGCGGTACATACAAACTTTTATGTCATACTATTTCGTTATTGCAATCAAATCTCAATACAAATCAGTGTTTTAAAAAATCGGGTTTGAATTAACAGGTGAATGTTGACAAACGTAAATGTCATAATATCACAATTTGTCAAAGTTAGAAGTCAAAATGAACGAAGATTTTGGATTTCCTGACGAAATTATTGAAAAAGCAAAGAAAGCAACTGTAAATCTGTTGCCAAAAAAGTCTAAAGAAGCTTACGACATGGTTATTAAATAAGTTGAACAAAAAATTATTTCTCTTTATGCCAGCACGGGCATAAAGTACGGCATTAGATAGTTGGTAACTAAGCAATAAAAACACAATAATGAACTAGTATGACATAATAGTATATTACGTAACGTGTGCGGAAAGTGACATTTTTCACACGAGTGGGAAGTATTGTCTCACGAGCGCAGCCGAGTGAGACAATCCCACGAGTGTGAAAAATCACTTTCGCACAAGTTATGTACACTATTTTTCCTACGACCACGCGATATACTTTTACCAAATTAGGCATGTATAATCTTGCTTTTTTATGTAGATGTGAGAGGTTTTACATATGTGTATTTGTAAATACTTTATATGGTTTTGATTACTTACCTTTGAAATTGGCCCAGAAAATTGTGATTTTTATGCAATGGAAAAAAGTACCTTTATAAAAAAGTTAGAATTAATATTGGTACACAAAATATAAAATATTACAAACATTTATTTCAACAATTTACAACAAACAGAACATCGGAAATAGTTTTACATAAATATTGCGGTTCAAAATTAGTTATTTATTTGCTGTGAAAATTAAAAGTAAAATTATTATTAGTGCAATTTATAAATTGCAATGGTGTATGTGCAAGATTGTTTTCGATCTTTTCTCGGATGTTACTTTTGATTGTGCTCGAAGTTGAGGGATGCTGATTAATATTTTCTAATATTTCTGATTGTGCACAGTATCTTTGGATCCTCCTTGCACGGCGTCTACAATTTTTGATGCAACATTTACTCTATTGGTAGTCGAGTCGTCTATATATCCCTCAGCGACAGTAGAGGATTTCCATCCTCCATGTCTTTTAAGAGCTGTAATATCTCCTCCTGCATCTACCAATATTGTGGCGGATGATCTTCTGAGACTATGACTTGTGTAGGTGTTTGCATTGTCAAGTTTTAAAAATTTGGCAACTACAGTGGGTACAGAACCTATTTTATTTATACCTACAACTTGCTTGGTACATTTTTTGTTTCGGTAGTTGAGGAAAAATCTTTTCTCATGTGTGGCAGGTCTTAAATCAGCGTATTTTTTATATTTTCCATAAAATATATCTGATACATTAAATTTCCTATCAATTTTATTTTTTGTATTGTGAATTTTAATAATCGCTGCAGAACCTAGATCTTCTATATCATCTACACTAATGTTTACTAGTTCTTGTTTGCGGCATGCTCCACTAATTCCAAAGATTAGGACTACCTAAAAAATTAATATAATACTAATTTAGTAAAACACGCCAGCAATACCTACACAACTTTTTTAAACTCACCTTACTGAATAAAAACTAATCGTCAGAAGCTTGAGTTATGAAATCGTTTATTTGCAAGGTGGTTAAGATAGACGATTTCTTTGGTTTATAACCATCATTCTTTCTTTTTAAAAATGCCTTTATTTTAAGATATTTAGCAATATCTACATTGTGGTTTATATATAAAGTAGTACGCAGCATAGAATATATGGACCACAATGTATTTGGCCGTACTTTTTTGGATAATTCATCCATATATGCAAGTAGTACATTTTCTGAAAATGAACTTTTGATATCTTTACCTTTCCTCCAGTTTATGAATTCTTCATATGTACGTTCATATCTGGCTCGTGATTTTGTAGGTAGGATTTTTAAGCATGTTATTTTTGCTGCTTCGACAATTTCTGGCGGAGTGCATTCACTATCGCTATTACTGTCGTCCTTATCCATAGTATTTTTAAATTTCTATCAAATATTGTACAGCTGTACGAAGATAATCAACAGATTATTTTAATATAATCACAGTGAAAAAACTTTTGACACTTTACATGAATTGTTCGACGCCTACTTTTTCAAAAAAATTATTAGCACGACGATTAACTTGTTGCCTACCTGTAGGAGATTGAAAGTATTAACTAGCTATTTTAAGGATTCATTGTTCAAATTATTGAAAACGGATATTTATTGTTTTAATAACATGAAAGTCCAATAAATGTCGATATAAACACATTTTATTTTGGAGAATAAATAAACTGTTGTTTATATTTCCTTAGCGCTTATTAGTATCTTGGACAAGAACCATAAGCTACAAGAGTGGGATGGCCGAGCGGTCTAGGCATCCGTGGGCTCGATTTTTGACAAGCAGTAGGGTGGTTCGAGTCCGGGCTCGGTATTTTTTTTATTTTTATTTTAAATGAAATAAATAGATTATATTATATTATTATATGGACAAATCAACTTAGGAAATAAGCATTTCACATATACATATTAATTTGCGGAGTAAAAAGACTAGCATTTCAACATTCAATTTGACAGCTTTTTTATCCGCACACGTACGGATAAGATTTTTTTCCGTACGCCTATGAATAAAGGTCACTTTCCATAGAACTAGTCAGTGCGATATATGTCACTTTCCTATGTGGTCATAGGAAAAATATTATAACTCACGCATCGAGCAATACTTCGGATTGACTTTAAGATATATTCTTGTGAGAAATTTGACGCTCTACAAAAAAGGACTTCTATAATTTTTTGATATTACCTATAACGTGACTTCGTATCTGTCAATCGTGTCGAACTTTACATATTTTGATAATAGATTTGCTGTTAAAGAATTGATAAATACCTTAAATTCTTGATATATTGATACGAAAATGAAAAACAATAACTGAATGTGAATGTTTCTGTCGTATGACGAACGTCACCTTTGTGACCAATCAAATTTCAACATCACCAGCAACAAAGAACCAATATAAATCAGTCGGCTCGGAAACAACTGTGAATAACGAATCGCCAGAAACTTGGGAAACACTGCGAGCAACGGACAACGGGAACAACAGAGCTTACAAAGCCACCTTAATTTGAAAATTTTATTTAGTCTTGAGACGTAACAGTTTTAAATTTTTATAGATCTCATTTTAATATATATTTTTGTTTAAGAATGGTTTCTGGGTATCCCTATTTATGTGCTTAGTGAGCTTTGTACCTATAATAATATTGTCGATATGGTTATCGTCGCTATATAAAAAGTACAAGCCGAATGTACAAAATAACGAAAGGTAAGTTTTATTATAGTTGTTAAAATATTTTAGTTTTTCTTGTCATAGACTAAATATACAGTGCTATTCAAAAGTCCCCTCCTCCCCTCGTATCTTTTGAACGGCTACACTTACATTAATAAAATTTGAAGGGTGAAAATAAAGTGTTGTGAACTTATCTACGAATAGTAACAGGTGACGTAATAGTAATAGATGACGTCACAGTGCCACTCTGGCCAATAATTTTAAATAGGACCTTATGGCAAGTGATATCTCGTTTAAAAGGCATTGACATTGGCTACATAGCCATATTAATTTTGTTTGGGTTTAAACTAATTTTGACGGATAAATTAAATAAAAACCAAAATTATTTAAATTATTTTTTTAAATTTAATTAATCAAATATCAACAATGGATTCTTATAGCAAGTGTTCGAAATGTGCTCCGTCTACTTCCTGACAGTAATACATCCTATTAGTAAACTCTTTACTCGTTCGAATGTGTCAGCTGAAATTGCATTGCATTCTTCAATAATTCTTTCTTTCAAAACGCCAATGCTATCTGGTGCCGTAGCATAAACCTTGGATTTCAAGTAGCCACATAGAAAAAAATCTAATGGTGTCAGATCTGGTGACATAGGTGGCCATTCTATAGGACCTCGCCGGCCGATCCATCTACCTCGATATTCTTCATCCAGGTAACGTCTTACTGCACCATAATAATGTGCAGGAGCACCATCTTGTTAAAATGTTATTTCCAGATGGCCAAATTCATCTGGATTATCTTCCAGAATTTCAAGAATTAACGGCTCAATTGCATTTTGTAACATCTCCAGATACACTTCACCTCTTAAATTTGAATTTAGGGAAAACAGGACCAACTATGTGGTTTCCCAAAATACATGCCCAAACATTGACTTTTTCTGGAAATTGGGTATGTTGTTCACGAAAGGTGTGAGGATTTGTGTCACCCCAATACCTTACATTTTGTGTATTCACATTTCCATTGAGGCAAAAAGTACTTTCGTCACTAAAACAAATTGTTTTTGTGTAATGTGGGTTTTGACAAATTTTATTTGTCATACATTCGAGTCTTCTGTCAGGGGTCGTCATCCGAAAGGTGGTGCACCATTTTTAACTTGTATGGATGAAATTTATTTTTAGCCAACACTCTCTGTACTGTACTTTTACTTACTTCACAGATAGACGCAGCTTTAGTTGAAGAGGAAGTAGGGTTTACTACCATTCCAGCAACTATATAATTTTTTTTATCATCACTAAATGTTGGTCGACCAGATCGCTTGGCATCTTGAACACTACCTGCTGCTTCAAACTTGTGAAGAAGCTCCCTCAAATAAGTTCTCGAGATAGGGCGATCTGGGTATTTCTCATTAAATAAACGTTCTGCTTCATGGAGATTCTTTCTAGATTCACCAATTATCAAGATAGCTGCTACTTTGTTGGCTTGAATACGTACCATTTTGCCCATGTAAACTCTTAAACGTCTCGTTAAACAATAATAAAATTAAATATTTAAGCTATTTAAAAAACTTTGCAAAGCAACAAATACTATTAAAATCAAAACGTCAATTTTTTTGACAACCAACCAGAGGCGGACTGAAAAATCTTCAATATTTATATGTGAAATAATAATTTTAAGCCCAAACAAAATTAATATGGCTATGTAGCCAATGTCAATGCCTTTCAAACGAGATATCACTTGCCATAAGGTCCTATTCAAAATTATTGGTCAGAGTGGCACAGTGACGTCATCTATCACTATTACGTCACCTGTTACCATTCGTAGAGAAGTTTACAACACTTTATTTTCACCCTCCAAATTTTATTAATGTAAGTTAGCCGTTCAAAAGATACGAGTGGGGGAGGGGACTTTTGAATAGCACTGTATGTAGGTATATATAGGTAGAGTGAAATGAGGAATTCGAGGCCTAAATATTGTTTTAAAACAATATCTTTGATTTTTCTTGTTTTATTAATGGGCTCTCTCAGTATTATGTGCGCCAAATCCCATTGAATATGATGCCTCTTTTCCCAAGCATGTTTGCAAATACCTGACTTAAAGGGGCATATGCTTATTGGGTCCCAAGTAGCAGGTAGTTCAAAAATAGCGTGCTTATTGGGTCCCGAACTTTAGTCCTACCTGAATAATAATGTATGGATTCGGTCCCAGCCACCTGTTGTCAAACCAAATGAAAAACAGGTAGTAAAACTAATTTAAAAATTTGATATATTTATTACATTGAAATATTATTGTAAAGGTATACATTTTAGGATTTAAAAAAAAGGTAAAAATAAAATAGAAACACATATACATAAGATATATTATATATATACATATACAATTAATTATTAATAGAACAATAAAATAAGATACATTTAATGAAAAAAAATCGACTTATTTTTCCTTTTTCATATTCGTCAATTTTTTTTGCTATGAAATTTTCGCGATTTTTTATTTTATTATTTCGCGTTTTATACATAATATGTGTACTTTGCATTTTAACATAGGTCTCCATTTGAAATTCTTTTAGTTTTTCAATAAAAACAAATATATTCGGGTGGGCTTTATAAAAAGAATTATTAAAATGGCTATGAAAGGATTCACAGGCATTCATAGTGCGAGTAAGATCCGCTGAATTTTTTGCCCAAAGGGATGGAGGAAATAAAGATTCTTCAGATATATAATTTTCAATTAAATAATCGCAATATTTTTTTATGTTTTCCTGGTCTGGTGCTATTGAAAGCAAATCAAAAATAAAACAATCACTCACTTCCCTAGGAGGTAAATACGTTAAAGCAAAGGTCATCCTTAGCCATCTACCAACTTCAGAAGATTCCTCGCTGTACATTGATATTAAACCACATTTTTGTATTTTTTTATACCATGACTGTGCAAGGTGAAATCGACAGCCAATAACATGGGCTTTTGGCCAAACTTTTTGAATAGCAGTATGAATACCTATTTCAAAATCTATAACTGCCTCAGTGATATGTAAGCTAGTAGAGTGTTTTAAAGCGATATCTTCGAGAATATTAAATAATTTTTGATAAGTTGAACTACATTTATTAGGCAACAATGGAAACACTAAGGGAATGTAGTGTCCATTAAAATATCCATGTATAGTAAAGAATTGGCAAAAAAATTGTGGACAATAATTAAATGTGCCGTCTAAATAAATTCGATTAACTTTTCCCAAAAATTCAATATTTGACTTGCATGAAAATACAACGATCTGGTCTATTTTATTACTAAATAAGATAAATGGTTCACCAGTATTTGTTCCAATGTTTTTGTTTTTTAAAATATCGAAAGTTTCATCGATGTTTTTTGGCAATGCCGGCTGCATTTTCCTACGGGAGCAGTACATATACCTTCTAATATTTGCTACGTCATTTGTTGTAATGGTTGATGGCAGATTCTCTTGAAGTACACGACGAATAATTTTTGCAGGCTTTTCGGACAAGTCTTCAACTGCCTTGCGTTTGCAAGAAGAGCTTACAATTTGGCGATTCAATTTTTCTATATTTGCGCTATGACAATGCTCTTCAATATGTTTTGTCAAAGTTATATCTTTCGATTCACCCAAACTAAGTATATATGATTTACACTTTTTATTTGTACATATCCAACGCCTTTCTCCACTTTTTAAGCACTTTTGAAAACTATATTTAAAGTTATTTATCACTAACATTTGTTTTCCTTTTTCACTTAAAATAATGTTTATATTCATTTTTAAAATGTTTAAAACAACAGACAAATTGATCTGAAATATGAAATGCACTCGATGAAATATAAACAATGAATGAAATAGTATTTAATTTAAACATTCAGATACAATAAAAAGAGGGAGGATTGGATTTCCGAAAAGAGGTACATTTCCCCGAAGAATATCTTCAGGTAGTTAAGTACCATTGGGACCCAATACGCCTATAGATAAAGGGATTAAAATTTACACATTTTAATCTATGACCTGCCGGGACCGAATCCATCCACACCGACTTAAAGAACTCATCCCCAAAACACATATTTTTTGTGTTCATTTATTCGGATTTTTCACCTAAATACAATTTATCACATTCACAGGATATCTCTGATGCAATTTTTTCAAAATTGTTATTAATTTTTTGGTTGTTATTATTATTATTGGGTATTAACAATGAAATATTGAATCAAAAATACAAAAAAGATTGTGGTTTGATTTCTCCAAAAATTTACAAAGAGAATAACCCCGTAGTATGTTACAGGGCGCTCTAAACTGTCGTTCCAATATACCTAGTGTTCACATTATTTTTCAAAAATATTGTACTGAATTAAATTGACTGATATGAAATTATTTTTGTCCAAACTACATCTGAAATTTAACCTCTTCTCTACAGAACACCCAGTATACTTAATATAATTTTTTTTAGGCGAAGATCACGAAACAACAAAAATGCTAGTAGGAAAGACGAAGATGATTTTTATCGAGGAAACAGAACATCAAGAAATGACGGTACAATTCCAGTGTAAGTATCTGTTATTTGAACAAAACTTAGTTGTCTTGTGCAAAATCTTGTTTATCGCATTTGAAGTCTTGCGTATTTTACTGAAAATTGTTCCTTCAACATGGCATATTTGAGCTGGGCTAGCGCTGTTACACCGTATTAACTTTGGTGTAATTTAAATAACGTGCCATTCAGCTAGTTAGCTAGTAGATACTTCTATAATATTGTCCAATACAAAAGCAGAGTTTTAGCCATGGTATAAAAAGAACATGTATGTAGTTGCGCATATAGTCCGAAAAGCCAATAAAATTGCATTTACAAAAATCAGCCATGCTGGCTTAAGAGCCAATCAAGAGTTATAGTGTATGTTTTGAATGAATAGTATTTATAAAAAATAAAACTACGTTTAATTGTTTGAGAACATAATTGAATAAATTAACAAAATTGCATCATTCTCTATGTATGAGATAATAAAGTGAATCTTTGTTTTTATAAATTCGGCCCTATCATCAGTATCATTTACTACCAAGTCATTTGTATGTGGCGCTAAATTATTAGATTCCCGCGCATCAACTTGATTTTGTCGTTTCAAATGGTCTACAAAATGCCATTCTAATTAATTACCAATGAAAGTCAACTACTTTTCTGTATACATTTTAACGTTTTGCTTTAGGGGTCTTAATTTTTACGGAGAAAGCCACAACAACAACAAAAATGTTGATTATTATCAAGGAGCAAGTGCCCCTAAAGTACTTGAACATCAAAACTCTAGATATGATGATATGGCTCATAGGTAAGTTATACTAGTATGCCTACATAACTACTTTATAGTTTGTTATATAAAGATATTTAAAATTGTGAAAATATATAATTGCAGAGAATGTATCATATCATATCATATCATATCATATCTTTTTTCACAGATAGACCAATACATGCAATTAAAAGACTAGTTAACAAAAGTCCAATTGACTATATAAAGTTTGTTATTATATAAGTCTTAACTTCGGTACATATAATAATTATATTTTTATGTTTTTTTTTTCAAATTTTCGTTTATATTACAGGTTAAATCAATACCCACAACGATCAACTCGTTTTTAAAGTAATTGTTGTTGCTTTCATGTTGTGTTTGTAACTTATTTGTATCGTAACTAAACCACAGTATAAGAACGAACCAGTAGTATAACTCTGATAAATTTCATTCTTTGATGACCTTGAACGGATCGCTTTACGATTCATTTTACCATAGGCGTAGGTGGCATAAGTTTTAAAATGACTTGAACGTGTTAAATGTTTTTTCTTAAATATTGTAGAACAGTACACTGATGAGTGAATGAAACAATAGTCTTATACCAAATATTTATTGATTTTTCCATATTACAATTTTAATTTTGTTATGATTTTTAAAATTTTTATCAACAAATTTTAATGTGTAATATAGTCTTACCCTGAAGAAAAGTTTCATTAAATATTTTTTTGGAAAATCAACACAAGGCTGTACAAACTCTGTTGTTTGACTAATATTAATGAGTGATTCAACAATATTATCTTCCGTAGCAACTTTCTAAAAGTCATTTGGAATAATGTTTCTAATAATGGGATGTATTGTACAAAATTTTCATGCGGCATATTCAAGTTTCCAAAAGTATCCTTATTCGTATTTCCATAAGTTCTAAGGTAACAGTATAAAGACGAATCGTCTAAATTCTGATACGCTTGTGAATACGTCTCACATACGCTGCATGTATGAATTTCCGAACATGTTTCAATTAAATAGCCACAAAAGTAGCGAACAAAATTCTTTCCCAATAAATCATTTGTCTGAAAGTCTTCAGGCATTGCAGTATTTGATGTAAGGAATATTGTTGGAATAGCCTTTTTTTAAAGAAGTTTTCTTTTATGAGGTTGCATAATCATGTCTGGTTAAAAATGAGCACCACATAAACGATGACTACTATTGTATAGAGTTTATAGTTTTGGCATCAAGTCAGGCCTATCGCATGCTTCGAGCCAAACTTTAGCTTTGAAACAAAAACAACAAATTAAGTATTATACTAACAGTTTCTTACCTTTCTGAATCCTTTAATAAAAGGTATAATTTTCCATCACAATTATAATATTTATTGTTACATCCACGAACTACACACACAATACCCGTTTTCTTCTTTTTAATGGTATCCATTGCAAAAAAATGCTTATAAACTATAAAAATAATACCAAAAACCCGTAAAAATATAAGCTGTAATAAATAATTCGATTCGCAAATTCACCACTGGCACTTTAGTTGGATCGCAGCACAGCACTGGCCACCGGATGAGATACTCATACGAACGACGTTGTAGGTCACAGGGAGCTCGGCAGTGTAACGTCACGAGATAACTTACTGGTTCGTTCCTATACTGTGACTAAACTATTTTTCATATTATGTTGAATATTAAATATCATCAATTTTTATTATAATAACAGCCAATGTTCGGAAGTAATTACACAAGTGTATCAAAATTACCGATAATTTTTTATGAAAGCATGTTGTCTAATAACTGCATGAGTTTATTTTCATATTTTGGTGAAAGAGCCCGACTCCGAAGGAGGAGGCTCTTTTAACGCTTGAGGAAGTAATGGAAAAATAATTAAAATTTATCAATGTTCGAGGTATATTCGGTAAGATAATTTTTCATGCAAAAATCCAAGGAGAGTTTCCAAATATATTTTTTATTGATTTTGGTACATTGAGGAGTATTATCCTCTATTAATTGGTCGATTGAATAATCATTTTTGTTGTCCCCGGGTACAGATGACCCTACCCATACCACTGAATTTGTTACCAATCCTCCAGCTTATCCAGTCAACGAGTATATTATGAATTTAAATTGTCACTAGAAAAATGGTATCGAAAGACTGAGAAATTTTGTACTGGCTTAGTTATGTTTCTGTCTTGTTGAATGTGTTTGTTTGCTTTGATCAGGTATTAGAGGAAACTGAGAAGTTCAAGAATATCGATGATGACAATTTGCTTTAAAACAAGTCAGCTCAGAACCTCAATTTTAAACGCAGTAAGTATATTTTTTAGGAAATTTTTCAGTAACGTATTAAAATATATTTAAATATTCTTACCTTTGAAGTTGTTGTCTGGAATCTCCCGATTTTGCAGTTAGCACAACAAAAATATCCCGATTTTAACACTATATTTCAAAATTTATTCTCCGATAGTTACACATTGTTCCCCTTACGCGCACGACTGTATAAAGAACCGGTAGATACAAGCTGAATGCAAGTATTTATAGGATGAGTAATGATTTTTTTTGTGTTGTTGATGAATTCGTTTAACAAAAATTACGGAATGTAATTAATAATTATTGAAAATAAGCGATGAAGAAATAAATCGATTGTTTTAAATTTTTGAAACATTAATAAGATACAAATTTCTATAAATTGGATTGATGCCGAGAAATTATGCTGGACTTGGTTTTTCCATAAAATCATTCTTTCAATTTCAAATAAAAACTTTACAAAACTATAACTTGAAGTGAGAATAATGGAAACCCAAAAAAATCAAATTTTACTTACGACAAAAAAATTTGTTTCACAGGACGATTCTAAGTACTTTTCTTTGCAATTGATTTCAGGTAAACGAAACTAGGACCTTTTCATAATTTACCAGTGTTAAAATAATAAAAAGCGAAATGAAAAAAAATGGATTTTTTTCAGAAATAATTACAGTGCGTCATGGATTTAGTCAAGCCCATACATTCAAAACTGGACTATTATTTTGGTGGTAGTTATTGTGATACTGTTATAATCCAAAAATATGTTAAAGTGTGATACTATTTATTAACTCTATCCTTAGTCGACTAACCTAAATTATGTAATTTGGTATATTTAATATGACATTTGTATATAGGTATATATAACTAATATTTTTTTTAAATAATCTGTAGAAATAAAAAATATACAATCACTATTCTATCTTTTTTAAATAATTTTTTTTTCATTTCATAAATTAAGTACCTAGCATAATTCATTTATTTTTGAATGAATGTACATACTTTTCCATATATTTCATAACAATTTGAATGCCAGGACAATTCTGTAATCTTTGGCCAGGAGTAATTTGTTAGATTATTATACTTTTTTTATTTGATTCACCGATTTGAATTCCATGTTCAGCCGCGGACTCCATAAATGTTGAAACGTTTTTAAGAATCTATCGGCCTTGACTGAGGATAGTTTTTCTTTTAATACCAAAAAGTTTGTTAGGAGGCATGGTTTTGTATCAAATAAAACACACAACACTCAGAGATATACTATAGTTTGTTCAGCCATCCTTTGCCGTTACGTCATACAGCTTGCTCTCTCATTCATGAAATGGATGAGACGGAATTATGACGTCATTAACGTATTTCTTATCTAAGGTCGACATAAATTATATCTGTTACTTTTGACAATTCAGTTGTCATATTTTGAAAACAATTCTTAACATATGCCATTGATTATAATTTTGAGGTTAAGTGTAAAATAACATTCAACAAATATAAGACATACGTAAAACAGCAGAATACGTCACCGATTATGACATAACGGCAAAGGATGGTTGAACAAACTATAGCTAAACGTCTTAAAGTATTCAAAAATGAAAAATATTTGACAGTAAATGATTGCTTCAAACCAACGAGGTAAAAAAGAAAGAGGAGAGTATAACAGTATAAAGAATCATCGACCAAAGTGGCTTCTGAATATGGCCGACTTCCGTAAACAAACCAGAGGCGTACATTAAATTAATCAATTAGGGGAAACAAAAAACTCTCATATGCATCTTTTTAAGGTGGTACTTTTTGTTGTTAGAGAATTTATACCAGATTTTGGTACATTCAAAAATTTTGTACAACTCAATATCAACTTAAATTTATACTAATACTCATAAATAACCTTTCTAATACTGAAAATCACTGTTTTCTAACGTGGCTTTTCAATTTGACACATTTCAGAATATTAAGGTTATCTATGTTGACACAAGAATTGATGACTTATGTCACTAATGTGGCTTCTCAATATGGCGACTTTCGTCGAAAGTTGGTTAAATCACTACCACGCTTAACTTCCCTGCTTTATCTTTTACTTCGTTGCTCCAAACATAACCTCAAACGTCGATAATAAAATGGCATAGGCATGCAACATCATTTGTAACGCCAATGGCATAAAACGGTCGTTACGAGGCGACATAGATAAACAAAACCGCTTTTGGTTTCTGCGCAAGACAGTTGGCAAACTTCACGTGGCTTCTTCTTACGTAAAACGAAGTCTACAATAGGTATGATCCTATCTGTCGGTTGTATATGGTATAGGGGGAAACACCCTCACACTATTATCTTTGAATGCGAAGCACTGTGTCACTGGAGATGTAGACTGCTAGAGCTAGTACACGCAAGGGAGGATTTCTCAAAGGAGGACCTAGGGAATAGACTGTAGAGACTGATAGGGACTTACTGGTCTCTTCACATGAACGGTACAACCAAGAGTACAAAAAGGATCGTAACCTCTGATTGATGGTGCCGAGCTCTCTCATCTCTCTCATGTGAAGCACTAAAACTGTTGAGATCAAATCACTGACATGAAAAATAGCGTGCCTATTTGCATTGATGACGGAGCAGTGTAAGAAAGACGGGTAGGAGAGGATAGAGCTAATCTGGGAGAAATGTGATGGTGGTGTATTTATGCTCAGATTGTAGAAGGTTTTATGGGAGTCTTAGCAGCTTTCCATGTTCGATGTTAACACAATTCCATTTAAATTTCTTTTGAGCTCGTAACTTTTTGCCTGGATTAGCCATGGCTCTTTCATTGACCTCTCTTTCTAATGTAGGTTGCAAACAGTTGTGTGTAGAAAAGACGAGATGCTAAAAGACAGTCGAGGCTCGTTCAACTGCGCATCTTCCAAACTTTTAATGAGAATTTTTTCAAGAATGGGAAGGAAAATGATCATTCCATTTACCCTTCCCCTTATAAGAGGATATTTTTCCTTCACCTTTGAAAAAAATACATTCCATTTACCCATCCCATTCTTGAAGGTTATTTTTACTTCTACTTCTTGAAATAATCTTGAAATTTTGAACATGCGTAGCTCAAGGTACCGCCAGTGTCTTTTAGCATCTAGTGTAGAGAAGCTATAGGGGCGAGTCTATCTTTGTTTATATGTCAATGGATCAAATTGTTTTTATAGCCACAAACGTAAGGAATACAAGGATCGACAAAACCAAAGTCAAACGAATCAATTCTTCATGAACTATTTTTAAATTTCTAATTAAAACACAAATAAAATTTTATTCCGAATAAATATTTGGTGTTTAAAAACAATTCTCAAGTTTACCAGAGAATGGTCTTCTTTCGCTCTACATTTTACTATACTTGCTAATATATTTTTTCTAGAAACTGTTACAGAACACTTCTAACTGGAGAGCATGTCCACGTGATACTTTAAGGTATTTGACTTTTAACAGTGTCTCCTTTAACGTATTTAGTTAGAAGATCATCCAAATCATTTGCGTTGTAAAATACGACAAATCCTTTGGGCGATAATCCTTCAAATACCGAGCAAACAGATGGTTTGAGGTTAAAAAAGAAAATAGTTTGATCCCTCGCTGCGAAATCTGAAATTAATATTTCTATGACAGTAGCTGCAGTGAAATCAGCCCCGTAGATGTGGGAACAGTCTATAACTACTGGTACTCCTTGGCGCACTCCATACTTTGTTACTATGTATCTAACGTAATCTGCAGAGGGAAATATAAGACATCTATCGGGGGTTAAAAGCAGATATTCAACACCTGCTGTAGTCTGGAATAAAAAGTTTATTGTTTTAGAGAAATATTATTATGCAATGAGTCCGGTTCTGGCATTATTTTCAGTAAGTGTGCTTGAGCTCTGCTCCTTAAAATACTCTGATATTTGTGGATTAATGCACTATTTTTAATTTATAAACTAAACGTAATCATTCACCTTAGTGTAATAAGTGCCTGTGGTAAATTGCAGCAAGATTAACTACCAGCCAAGTAAGATTACTTATATTTCGTTAGTTATATGCCACATTCAATTAGTATCCATTATTAAACAGTAATCAGCCGGTAGACAAGAAACCAGTTTTTTAAATTGTGATAACACAAGTAAATTAGTAGGCAGATATATTAGAACTTTTTCAAGAGTGCCAACAGGGTTGGCTTCAGATTATTTCTAGAAGTGCAAAAATTACTGAATATGGAAAATTATGCTAAAGAAATTTTAGATAAACTTAAGATCGCGGAAGAAAGAAACATAAGAATTGAAGGTAAAATTGATGATATACAAACTAAATTGTCAAAGTTAGAAGCTGAAAATCAAGCAAGAAAACAGGAGAATGAACGACTCATGGATTTGTTAAGGATACAAAATGATCAGATCGAGCAATTACAGAGAGAATCTAAGAGAAAAAATATTATTATCTTTGGAATTGATGAAGCTAATAACGAGGATCAAAAAATGCAAGAACATAAAGTAGCTGAAGTGGTGAAAATAACTGGTGTAGAGTTTGATGCAGAAAAAGATATAGTTGAGATTAAAAGAATAGGCAAAAAAGAAGAAAACAAAATCAGACCGATAATGGTAGAACTTCGAAATGGTAATAAAAGAATTGACATCCTGAAAGCCAGTAAACAACTTAAGAGAACTAAATTTAGCATCAATGAAGACTTCCCGAGGGATGTACAGGAACAACGTAAAGTGCTTAGAAAACATTTGATCTCGGCAAGAGAACTAGGAAAACGTGCAACTATGCGGTACAACAAACTCATAGTGAATGGAACTGTATACACAGTAGAGGAATTAATGAGGAGCCAGGAAATTGAAGACGGGAAGAGACACCTCGGCGTGACACCACATAGAAAAACAGGCACAAGAACCACAAGTGAGAGATCACCTACCGAAGATGACGAAAACAAAGAAGTAATGAAAACTTCTAGAACAGACCAAAGACTGCCAAAAAACTAGATAGCCACACATCTAATGCGTATCTTGAATTTGCGGAAATGCATCGGTTCGGCCAAGCAGCTGAATATAATGATAAATGTAGTCACAATAATTGTATTAGAGTAAGTTGTAGTTGTAATGTAAATTTTAGTTCTAAGTCTGGTTCTAAGAGCGATATTCAAAGTCAGGGCATTAATAAAATTAAAAGCAAAGGTCATAGCAACCAGGAATATAAAAAAAATCCAACAATTAAAATTGTGTTTTGGAACTCAGAGGGCATCGGGAATTTCGATGACGTTTTCTCACAAGATGTTGATATATTTTGTTTATGCGAAACATGGGCTACCCATGATAGTGATTACTCTATCCTAAATTTCTTTGATCTCAACATTTACTCTGTTCACGCTATTAAGGAGAAATCAATGGGTAGGGCCAGTGGGGGGATCTCTATATTAATAAAAAAACACTACAATGTTCGGTTACTTCACAGTTCTCCTCATTGGCTGTTCTGCTTGATTTCTCTGGAAAGTTTCTCTTTTATATTGTGTGCTGTGTACTTTAAACCTAGTTTTGAGCTTAAGTATATCTTAGAAAGCCTTCAAATAGTTTTGACCGAGCTGCACTCGGCATATCCTGATTTCTTGTATGTAGCTGGAGGAGATTTCAACTGCCGTCTTGGTGCTATGTGTGAAACACCAGAGGAGATTTTTGAAAATACAAGCCTTTTTGTCAAAAGAATTAGTCTTGATTCAATTATTAATAATAGAGGTGTCTTACTCTCTGAGTTTATGAATGACAACTCATTCACCATACTTAATGGCAGATCAGTTAAAGATCAGCCGGGTCAATTCACATTTTGTAATTCCAACGGTAAATCTACTGTTGATCAAATTTGGTGTTCTAATGCCTCTCTTTCATTAATTGAAAATTTTGCAGTGCTAAATAATGAACCGGTAACATCATATCACTTCCCTATAATGGTTGAAATAACACGAAACTTTATCATACCTGACACATTCATAAGCAATAAACAGTCCTCAACAACTAAATTAATTTGGGATGATTTGCAGCTAGATAGGTATCAACATATTTTGCGCAACTCTGCCTTAGCAATGTTGTCCAATGGTAATACAGAAAGTTACCACGCTATGCGTGATTCAATCCACCTTGCCGCTGATAGTTGTGGTATGAAGAAAAAATGTGTTACTTTAAACAAACCATTCACTTATAATAACAAACCTTGGTTTGACTTAGAGTGCATTAACTTAAAAAAGTCAGTTAAGTCAAAACTTAAAATCTGTAAAACACATAATTTTGCTGATGAAGTCAAAAATGACTACCTATTGGCGAAAAAATCTTTTAAAAGCACATGTACAGCAAAAAAAAATGCATTTGAAAATAATATGGTTCAATTGCTCAGTAACTCTAATGACTGTCTCACATTTTGGAGGACTATAAAAAAATTCCGTCCCAATAAGATTATCTCAAGTGTATCGCTTGAAACCTGGGAAACTTATTTTGATACCCTTACCACAGTGAAATGTGATTTTCAATATTTACAGATGGACGCTAGGCATCCGTTTCTAGACACGGAAATCTCCCAATCCGAAGTTTTTGCTGTGCTTAACAGTTGCAAAAGGAACAAAGCCCCGGGATTAGATGGAATTCCCTTCGAGTTTTTCAAATATTTACCTCAAAACTGGTGTCTTTTTTTGTGTAGTTTGTTTAACAAGGTTTTCGAAAACGAAGCTTTCCCTACTGAATGGTCTACAGTATCGCTCTCAATGGTACACAAGAAGGGCCCCATCGATAACCCCAGTAATTATAGGGGCATCGCCTGCATTAACACTATTATTAAACTTTTTAATATGATCATGTTGAACAGATTAAACTCTTGGGTTGAAAGTAATAATATTCTTCCAGAAATTCAGGCGGGTTTCAGGAAGAACAGAAGTTGTATGGACAACATCTTTGTCTTGAATAGCACCATTCAAACTCACCTACATCGCAAAGGCAGAAGAGTCTTTGCCGCTTTTATTGACTTGAAGCGCGCATTTGACTCTATTAATCATCCCCTCTTATGGCAAAAATTATTTAAGCTGGGTGTCAGTTCTAAATTTATTCGCCTAGTCAGAGCTCTGTATGACAAATCCTCTTTTTGTGTAAAAGTTAACAATGAATACTCTAAATTCTTTGAAATAAATGAGGGCGTTCTGCAGGGAGAACCATTGAGTCCCTTGCTTTTCTCACTGTTCATTGCTGATATTGACGACTTTTTCAGAAAATCTGGTATGGTCGGAATTAATATTGATAACAGGAATGATTTGTTACTTCTGTTGTATGCGGACGATTTGGTTATCCTTGCTGACTCTGAAATAGATCTGGCTAGGAAGCTACGCACCCTTGAACAATATACTTGCCTTAACAAACTTACTGTTAATAATTCTAAATCTAAAATTATGTGTTTCTCGAGAGGCGGCCACAAAATAACAAGAAATTACAAATTTCTGTTCAACAAATTAGAAATCGAGATGACTAACCACTATACATACTTAGGGGTTACTCTCACTTGTTCTTCATTATTTCGCGAACACGCAATGAATACCTCTTCTAAATGCAAACAAGCCATAGGTGCTGTCATGAATATGCTTTCACGTTCAAAAACTACTTCCTGGCAATCGCGCATAACCCTGTATCATTCCATAGTAATTAATACACTTGCCAACTCGGTCCCTGTCTGGGGTCTGCGTTATCTTAACATTGTTGAAAAAACCCAAGTTGGTTTTTTCAAAAGATTGCTCCTATTACCGCTAAACACTCCTGATTATTTAGTACGCCTTGAGGTGGGTGTTGTTAGGCTTGATTATACGGTATTTAAGTTGTGCCTCAACTGGTTATTAAAAATGTTTTCTTTTCCAAACACTAGATTGCCAAAGATTGTCTTTCTCAGGCTCTTAGAGTTAGAGGACCTTGACAACCCCTGCTATAACTGGGCCCTACAAATGAAACAGATTTTTATAGATCTCGGGTTGAACGACATGTGGAACAACCTCTCTTTTGGTTCACTAAAAAGCCACTACGATGCAATTCTTGAGAAATTTAAACAAAAATTGTATAGTTCCGACTTACAACGCCTTGCTAATAGTAATTACTGTGTAATATATAAACATTTAACAGTCACTTCAGGTCCTGCAGATTATCTAACTAGTAAACTGCCGATTAAATTAGTTCGAATATTTTGTCAGATCCGTTTATGTTCGAAGACTTTTGTTAGAATAACGTATAAGGGAAGTATTTATACCATTAATCAAGAAGAAATTTGTACTCTGTGCAACTCGCGTCAAAATGAAACACTTGAACATATTGTGCTTCAATGCAGGATGTATGATTGTATTAGAGTGCAAATTATTAAAAATCTGCATAATTTTGATGATTTCATTGCCTTATTAAATACTCCTTCCTTGGCGGATTTCAGGCAAATTTCGAATTATTTTATTGGCGTACTCAAAATTCGTTCATTTATTATAAACGAATAGCTTGGGTTTTACACAAATATTGTTTTCGCTCTTTTATTGTTTATTTTCATTGTGATTTTGCCGCATGAACTGTGTATTTATTTATAGACTCTGTTCCGGATTTCTTGCTATATTGATTTGTATCAATTTGAAGCAATAAAGATATTATTATTATTATTATTATTATTATTATTTACTGATGACTAATTGATTGAAATGTCTTGATAAATATTCAATGCGAGTTATGATAAAATTGAAGCTTGCGAGTAGAGAAATAATGTTCTGTTCTTTACTTCTGTCACTAAGACCGCATCTAAAAAACGGCTTTGACATTCGCAAAACGTCACTTCAAACACTAGTGTTCCGTTCCGCTTCACTTCACTCGTGCCTCAGAAAACTCGTGACTAAAGTAACGTTTTTGTCACTCGGTACTTAATATACTATTATTTGGAGGCGGGAAAATATTTAGACTTACAGATAATTTTTCCACTATAATCTTGGGTCTTGCTGCGTGATATAACAGAAGTAGTAAATTTGTACCAATGCCTACTAAAATTCCAATTTCCAAATGTAGCACAAGACATGCTATAAATGTAACTATAAATATTGTGAAGCAGCTTTCTAAAATATAATAAAGAAAATTAATTACCTATCCCACAAAAGTAACGGAAGATCTTACATTACCAGTACCTTAATGGGTTTTGAATTCTGTATTGACAACAACGTCAAACATACTGTTTTGAAATGGACTTACGGCCGTTTTCATAACAAACTTTAACACCACTTTAAGTTTTAAAGCAAACTTTAAATAAAAATCGATTTCATAACAGTCTTTATAACTTTTAGTCGACTTTAAGTTAAAGTGGACACAATAGCAACTTTAGGCGACTTTAACCTCAACATTTAAGACAGTTTTCAGTTCGTTGTGTCAGTATTGTGGACAAATTATCTTGAGATGAAAATAGATACCGAGTCATCAGCCTTTGAGGATAGCAGCAACGAGAGCGACAGTGACGAGGAAAATATTTATCATTAGGAAACGAAAAATATATAAACAGAGAATAACAGATTTTGATAATTGGTCAGATTCAGGTTAAGCAAACCTGCTATAGTGGCGAGATGACCAGGGAGTGCTCATGATCAGACTATTTTTAATAATTGATTGAGAAATAATTTTGAAGGAGGCCAATTTAGGAGGTTCCATTTAGTTGGAGACTCTGGATATGGAGTTCAACCATATCTCTTGACTCCTCTGCAGGAAACAAATACAGAGGCTGAAAGACTATATAATGAGTCATCAATAAGAACTATAAATACAGTAGGAAGACTACTACTACTATCCCTAGGTATAAGGGTTAACCTGGATACAGCAATGACAAATAATTGCAGCAACAGCAGCTCTCCATAATATGGCTATCGAAATGAATGAACAAGGTTTTGCACTCAATAATCGATTAATATTTTTCAGCTATTTTTACCAAATTTAGTTCTTCTTCCGTTGTAAAATTTGTACCCTAACTCTTTTTCCATTTACTTCACCCATAACACTTATTTCAAGTTGAAAATCAGAAGAAAAGATAAACACTAATATAAAAATATAATACGAAAATAAACATAACCCTACTTCAATTGAAAAAATCTCTAAACATAGTCACTGATACCAACTTCTCTTGATAAACGTAAAATCACACTTTACTTAAAGGAGCAGAATAGAAATAAAAATCATTAAACTCTAAATGAAGTTGAAGTGATAAAGTCACTTTAGCTAAAGTGAGCTTTAAGCATTTGTTATGAAAACGGCCATTAATCAAAGATAATGCTACTTTTTTTAAAAGAAACTATCTTTCAGTTCAATTTAAAAAAGTAATATTTGTAGAATCCACAAAGTAAGGGTAACACACAATAAATTCGAAGATAATGTATACCTGGAGCAAAATTTAAATTTAGAAAAATACCAGTACTTACTTTTCGACTTCCACATTGGCTTGACAACTTTAACTTCAATCATAAAAATAGTAGCTGCAATGATAACTGCAGCCAAAACGGCATTGGGTATGTAATAAAAATAGTGCGTAAAAAATAATAGAGCTACTATCACTAAAACCCCAGTGTAAAGTCCTCCCAAAGGTGTACGAACTCCACTCGCATTGTTTACGGCGCTTCTCCCAAGAGCTCCCGTTCCTGGATATCCTTGGAAAAACGAATTGCCAATATTGCAGAATCCGAGAGCTATAAGTTCTTGAGTCGCATCAACAGGTTTTCCATTAGCTAAAAGAATAGCCACAAATTGCAAATATTCATAAATCTGATTTATATTTAAACTTTCATAATTCCTGGCTCTTCCTAACTGTAATGCGAAAAGGAACTATAAATCGTAAGTAGGGTGCCCGGAAACTTTTGAATTAGGTTAGGGCATAAAGCCACATCTAGTATCTGTATAGCTTGCAATTGGCAGCAGAATTTCTGGACATCCATACTTCGTATACTCTTGTGATATCTTCTAAATCTGTTGTTTCGTCATCTATGTAGTTTTTTTCCATATTTCCCGATAAAAAGAATAAAGCCAGGAGCGATGTAAAAGGGTAAGTGAAGAAAAGAATACGTTAAGTGAAGAAACTAGTACAAACCACATTATTCGAAAAGGTGACTTGGAACGTAGCAAAAAGCATGTATTAATACACTACTTCAAACTGTATCTAATTATTTACTATATTTACCAAACGCTTTGCAAATAGCAATATTTTCAAGCAGTCCAATCAGTGGAACAATAATAATTCCACTACCCAAATTGGACACCATAGTTAGGAACGTATGTTCAACCAAGGTTCCATTTACTTCTTCTGTGAATCCAAAAGGAGGTATTTTAACGGCTGGTAAACCTTGAGGAACATTACCAATGACTAAAAATGGCGGTTTATCTGTTCGACAAAAGATCCAACCTATAAATGCGCATATTACAACCATGATTGCATTTCTCCCAGTTCCGATGGTCCATGTGAGTTTATTATATACTTTTTGGAAGGTTGTCACTTTTCCGTCATCTGATTGAAGCTTATGAGTTCCGATCGACTGAAAAGATGAAGTTGATTATTAATTATTCTCAACAGCTATCTTTATTTACCTTCATGATGAGTAATAGAATTATACAGATCACGCCCATAACTGTATCCCAAAGTCGTATATGTGGGAGTTCTTCGAAGATACTAAACCAAGTTTCCACAAAGGTCCCTCCTTTGGGATTTATTCCTAAGACATCTTTTACTTGTGACGTAATTATAATTAAAGCTACAGCAGAAGTAAATCCAGATGATACTGGGGCGGACACAAAATTTATTATGAAGCCTGGAAAAAGTAAAACGTTATTGCTTCCCCTATTGCTACTCCCAAAAGTAATAATCTAATGGATCAATATCCAGGGTTCTTGGGGACCATTGAACCATATTGTCAAAAAATTTGTTGTCATCTAATGAGCCGCCCAGTTCTCTTCCAGCAACCATTTAAGTTGGTGTTCCATACCCCGATTTCCACTCTATTGCAACCCTTTTTGGAACTTTAGCTCTTTACGTTAGGTTGGTGGTGGTTAGGTTGGTTACGTTACTAGCTAGTCTTTCGGCGCAAAATGTTGATTGTCAGCATACATTGTAGAGGAAAGTCACCAAATATGGAATACCATTTTGTTTTTGGGATATAAAAAAAAACTTCATATAAATTAAATCAGTTTAATGTTTTTACTAATCAGTCATACATTTATATGTAGTAATTAACAGCCTTTGATCAAATATATTAGTTATCAATTTAAAATCTAACACAAAAAACAAAATCACAAATGGGTAACCAAATATGGAATAGGTATCCATATATGGAATATAAGCATAAATCAACATAACAATAACAAAAATGGACATTAATATCTTTGAGATCAATTAAATAAATATAATATATTGTGATAAATGAAAGAAGTTACATAATTACTGGCAAAAGTCACAGATCCAAGTATCAAACTCTGGACCAGCACAATCATAATGTGACCAGAGCCCACACATCAAGCATTTAAATTAATATTCCATAATTAGACACCGACGACTGTCCATATTTGGATTTTTATACTAGTTCAAACTCTTCTAAATATTTTTTAAAGTCACAATATTTTAATGACAAAATATCACAAAATGGTGAAATAAACATAATACCGATATACTAAATAGTATAACACTTACGTAAACAAACATAACAGCTGGTAATACTCGTTTATAACTTACCTTTAAAATTTTCTGCACGACAACAAAACAAAACACGCCTGCCACACGTGAAGCATTCGCGCAACTGACTCGATGGTGTGGGTGCGATAATTAGTAAACCGAATGAAACAGAAGATGGTCGAGTGTTGCGTTTCATACTTATAGTCTTAGAGAAATGGAGGCATTCCATATTAGGATACTATTCCATTTTTGATGCCTTTCCTCTATCATTAATTACAGTTAATGGAATACTTCATATGTACTTTGTGCCAATCAACTTAATGATGAGATTTTTATAATTAATACTACTGTATATTTTTGTTAAATGAAATTTAATCCAGAGTAAAATAAATTCTTATATTAATATGTGTATTTATTTATTGATTCAAAAAATTTGATTATTACTTGAAAGGAACTAAAGTTCCTACCGTGTGTCCCGCGACACGTTCTCCCTTTTTTCAGCTTCATGTAATGGGGCAGATGGAAAAGCAGAGAAAAATCGTCAAGCTGTAACTTCGGGCTTTATACTCCGTTTGCTCTACTAAGTAAACCGTGAATGGTACTCTTATCAGGTTGATGTGGATATCGTTCAGAAAGTAATCTACAAAAATACAGTCTTACCTAAACCAAATAATCCCATTAACACCTGGACAGCTCCTGTGAGAAACGATAATAAAATAGCATATTCCGGTCCTCTTCCGCGTATAGCTTGAGATGCCAGTAGCGCATTCAAAGCAGATGGTCCAAATGGTACATCTTTACAGCTTCCAAATAGTATATAAATAAAACAGCCTATAAACGAACTGTATAAACCATACTCTGGGGGCAAGCCGATTATACTGTGATAAGCCAATCCCTAAAAATTTAGAGCATATTTTTAATGGAATAATGATTAAAAGTTTGGAAGTACCAACGCAGTTTTATCGAAGTTTTATGAAGCATGTAGAGTCTACACCATTTTTTGTGAAATTCAGAATTTTATTTACAGTGTAGATCACTGCAGCTTTAGGAAGCGTACATGCTGGGAGGTTTGTTTTGATGATTAGAGTACTGAAAAAGTATTCTATAAAATATCTATGGTGTGTACACAATCTACAAATAGTGACAAATTAGCTACAGAAAATACAAGGAAGTCATTTCTCCATTTGAATTGAGTTTTCTATTCATGTAATGAAATACCAAATACCGCGCGAGCTCAGATCTAGCAGGATACTTTTTGTGGTAGTTTTCTCATATTTACTTTTATATAGGTAATTTAACATTAACTATAAGCTAATATAAGATAATTATTCTGAAAATTGAAAAACCAAAGCCACCGGGACTCGAAACCTGGACCCCTCAGCGTCTTACAATAGTGTGTGTATAAATTTATTCCATCGTGAAAACGATTTGAATAAATAAGAAGAACATTACAATAGTTATGAAGTTATACAATATTCTACATACTTAGGCCAAGAGCCGGGTATTTTTTGTAAAAAATGTACGGGAACAGGTATTTTTTTCTTTGAATATGTTCAGGGTTGTTCCCTAAATGTGAATCCAAGTTGTCGTCATGGGGGGGGCCTCACTTCAGCCGCTATCTTGAAAAACACGTTTTATTAAATATCTCGCGAACCGCACATCGTACAACAATAACTGTGGAGATCATTATTGTAGATAGTAATATTTGCCATCTTTTTTATCCAAAATTTTTTTTTGTATAACGCATAGGTTTTCAATTATAGCGCTCCAAACTTTTTTCAATATGGTTTTTGCTGAATATTTAGTTAATGGTCAATGATAAATCAAAAATGGTGATAACTGAATTGTAGAGCATGAAATTTCCTATAAATTTTATTGGAAACTTTTCCCGTAGCAATATTGCTCGTTGTATCGTATTGTATTGAAAACCATTTCATAACGCATTAAATGGCATGGAGTGTTCAAGAAA
This sequence comes from Galerucella tenella, assembly GCA_910591685.1. Classification (NCBI taxonomy): domain Eukaryota; kingdom Metazoa; phylum Arthropoda; class Insecta; order Coleoptera; family Chrysomelidae; genus Galerucella; species Galerucella tenella. The sequence goes on from CAJUYH010001607.1 coordinate 39,427, forward strand.
ATGTCAATACAGCTGTGTACCGAATCAATTGAAATTATAAATAATGTTGAGAGCAACTAATAATTCATCGATCTTTATTGTTGCTTAAAACGGTATCATCATATAAAAGATTGTCAATGTAACAAAAAACAATAGTGCATCACGCTACATCGTTAGATTTGTTATTGTTATTCCTAATATTAATATTATCATTAATTAACGTTATGCTTGTATTATGCTATTTTATATTGTACCTACAGTAATATTTTATATTGTATATTATAATATATTGTTATATTAGAAATGATTTCTTTTTAACCCTTTCAGACCTGATTTTTATTTTTTTGTAAAAAAAATTTTTTCTTGTTGTCGAGTGCTTTTTAATCCAACAAAATATCGTACTGTGACAAAAAAAATTTTTCTTATGAGAAATGCCACATGGTCCCAAAATGTAAATTGCGAACAAAATAATAATGATAATAATTAATTAATAGTATGTACACCATAGTGTACTATAGGTCTGAAAGGGTTAAATAAAAAAATATGTGGGCTGGTATTCAATTTGAATTCTTTATTTTTTTAAATTTAACGTGAATCTGAGTTTTTCGAAATATCGCTAAGGGACCGTTCATAAAACACGTCACGCTGAAATTCGGATTTTTAGACCCCATCCTCCCGGTTGTCACGCTGTGTCACACTTTCTGTTACCCCCCTATCAATATTACGTCACAAAATCCAAATACACCCCTCCTAAAAAAATTTGATTGAATGTACATACATTTATAAGTTTAGAAATCTGTATAATTTACTAATACCAAATGAGTGACTTCTATCATGACAAAAATTTAAAAAAAATACTTCAGTGGAATTTTTTGAAGTCGCGAATGTCACGTTGCCTTTCGACACCCGGTCCCTCCTTGTCACTTCTTGTTACACTCACAAAGACCCCTCTACCCAACTTGTGTGCGAACGTATTTTATGAAGGGCCCCTAACCCGTTTCAATTGTTTCAAATTTTGTAAAATACTGTGTATATTCGTCTGCACTTTATTTTCTCTGTCTAAAATTATTGTAGAAATTACTAAAAGAAAAAGAGTGTGTAGCATACTGAGCTAACAACCAAGAGGTCCTAGGTTCGAAACCCGTTTTGGACATGGGTTTTCCCCTTTCTCGAAATAATATTTACATGCGAGGGAACGACCCTAGCGCATGATGAATATATTATAATCTCGTTATAATCTCATTTACAGCGTAATAGCTCCCAAACTATAAATGCTACGGGAAAAAGTTTCCAATAAAATTTATAGGAGATTTCATGCTCTACAATTCAATTGGGTATTTTCATGTTTTTTAGAAAATAGAAAAAATGGTAGTTAATGTACCTATAAATCTTATAGTATCTTCAAAAAAATAAAAAAAAAATTCTTTTCAACAAAAAAAGCCATTTGAAATTCAAACGCTAGAAATTCGCGCCAAAACGGGATTTCCCAAGGTTATGGCGGTCTGACGTCACACCGCATATGAACAGTGCAGCGCAGTTGGCAGCAGTATTGTGTTACACCTGATTGGTGCGTGTTGTAATTTTATTTACGTGGTTATAAACGAAAAAGTGCGTAACAATAATTTAGTGACTAAAATTTCAAGTTTTTGAATAAAAACATAAGTGAATGGCTATGTACGAGTCTCAGAATAAGTGGTGTTTTGTGCCCCGTTGTACAAGCACTTCTAAAAGTACACCAAACAAAACATTTGTTCGTGTGCCTCAAGAGTATGAGCGTAAAAAACGATGGTTTAAAGCAGCAAGACGTGATATGCCCAAATCCAAAAGTGAATTTTGTTGTTGTGAAGACCACTTTAAAGTAAGTTATAGGTAAATTATGTTAGGTTATGTTATCATTAATAAAATGTTTATTTAGCTGGAAGAAGACATGGAAAATTATGTAAGTTTTAAATTAATGGGTGGAAAAATAATAATGAAACGGGATGTTGCTCCACATATTTTTGTGTGTCAACCAGATATCTACATCGATTAAAATTTGATATACCAATAATAGACATTTTGTCCAAGTATCATTTGAAATTAATATCGATGCCTACTTTAATGTGAAATTTTGATAATTTGGCATTATTGTCTAGAAATTTTCTAGAATATTCTTAAAAGTTATTAAAACATGTATTCAATTATACAACTTGAAAAAACATACTCAACAATTTACCAACAATATTGATATAATAAGTAAACAAAATATCCATATATTTTTGTTAGTATTGACTAACATCTTTATTCTTGGAATCTGACAAACCAAATGTTCATTGTCAATGCTAAAGGTTGTGAGGTAGATTTCAACCTAATATGAGGCAAGTGTAAGTATTATAATATTTAGTTTATTTAACAATTCCTCAAACGTTTTTTTTAACAGCTTTGTTTTTATTTATGAGGGACGTTTACATGTATAATAAAAAGACAATAATTATTCTTTACATTAAATACATACATTGCTGCTTTTGCACCTCTAATTTCAGCTGAATTAAAACATTCGTCCCTTTTTATGTAATCCATTACCATAAACATATCCGCAGAGGGTAAATTGTTAGTGGAAGCTTTAACAAAGCCTTCGGCGGTCATCATAACTATTTAACACTAATCAAAAATACTATTTGACTAAGCAAAATAAAACGAATTATAAGATTTCGTCTCAATTTCACTCCTACACAAAGCTGAAACAACAACGAAAAATCGATATGACGCCAACGAACTGAGACGTATTTATATGCGAAGTGACGTTACGACCAATGAGCGGTCGTTTTGAGTTCCGTTTGAATTTCACCGTTCACCTGCTTTTTTTTTACCTGAAATATTTCGTGCTGGGTGGGTTAATCGATTTTGTACGATTGTAAAACTTATCTAAGGGTTCATCCCTATGATATTAAATAATATTTTATTTGATTTGAAATATATGGAAAATACCTAATTATCACCATTTTCAATTCATCATTGACCATTAACTAAATATTCAGCAAAAACCATATTGGAAAAAGTTCGGAGCGCTATAATTGAAAACTTATGCGTTATACAAAAAAAGTTTTGGATGAAAAAGATGGCAAACACTATTATCTATAATAATGATTGCCACAATTTCTGTCGTACGATGCGCGGTTCGCGAGATATTTCATAAAACGTGTTTTTCAAGATGGCAGCTGAAGTGAAGCTTCCCTCATGACGCCAATTTGGATTTACATTCAGGAGACACCCCTGAACATATTCAAAGAAAAAAATACCTGTTCCCGTACATTTTTTTCAGAACCTACTATTTTGGCTGGGGCTCTTGGACTAACTACAAACATAAAAAATAACAACTAACTTGTGGTATCAATGTAAGTCCAACAGTGATTCCTGCGATGAAATCCCCCGCGGCGTAACTGGAATTATATTGTGGTAACCAGTTGAGTATTGGTAATTTTCTGTACAACATTTTTTTCGTGAATATTTTTCTAATTGCATTTTTTGTACAAGGAACTAAACCTCTTAAGGTATCCGTCAATGATGTTTCTTTATTCGCTTCATCGACCACTGTAACAACAAAATGTACTATTATTGAGAGAGTAACAAATTATGGAATAAAACACAATAGGGCGTAAGGACAACGGTGTAATGACCAGCAATAGATTCAGGAGAAAATTTGACATATATGAGAATTTTGAATCGTTCATTTCAAGCATTAAAAGACTTAACAGTGAAAATGATAAATGATGATAAATATTCAAAATTAACAATAAAAAATAACTTCTTTACATAAAAGATGCTGAGAATACATAAAACGGAGATGAGAAAATTGAAAAAATCATTTTCAACATAAAAAGCCTTACTATATTAAAGAGTAGGTACTTTTAAAAGGCCATTTTATTGGGAAAAAATTTCACAATTCGCGGAAATGAACAAAGAGTGCTACACCTACCGTCAAAAAAATTTTTTATTAGAATTTAAGCGCCTCGACAACTTTGGCCATTGGCACTTTACAAAATACATAACATACATAACACCATCTTTAACATAAAATAAGGAGTCATGTTAGCTCATATCTTGTGGCAGAGGTTAGCTGCTTTGAGGAATTTCAATATCTTTAAAATTTCAGCGGTGCAGTTTAAAAGTTCTTTCAAGTTCAGGTTTTAGGTCTAGGAGCTTATACAGTGTGGAAACCACTTATGGAATAAAATTATTTGTCATTATTTTAGAAAATTATAAAAAAGGCCGAGACACGTCAACTTTTGAATTGAGTTGTGCATTATGTAAACATAAATGTAAATGTACAGGGTGATTCACGCAAGTATGCTATAGTCGGTGTTGTTTTTTTTTAATGAAACACCCTGTATATTTGCATATTTTTGAAATCCTCTTAATGAACCGATTCCAACAAACTAAATAATGTATGGTCAATTATGAATTATACAGGGTGGAATTTTAAAATTAATAATTTATTACACTTGAAATATTGGTACTTTTTTAAATTAGCTAAATATGGATTTATCAAAAATCTAAACTAACTAATTATTAGACGTATTTGTATATTAAACAAAACCTGCTACGCCCATGAATTTTATCATAAATACCTAAAAATTGCCTAAAAACGCCAATATAATTAGACAAAATCGGTAAATAATGTGGATTGTTTTAAATCGGAAATAATGTGGATTGTTTTCTATTCTGTCAGTTGTTGATGTGTTGACAGTTTATACTGAAAAAGTTAAATCTTTGTCAAACACTCTTTCCTTGTCGACATAACAATGAAATATTTAACTGAGACTCACCGAATTGAGATTTTAATGATGATCGGGTACGGGGATAACTGTAGAAGTCAAGTTGAAGTGGCAAACTTATTTAATTACAGGTATCCCGAATTGCCTAATATTTCACAAAGTTCTGTGTCTAAAATTCATACACAATTCAGAAAACTTGAACATGTCAAACCATTGAAAAGAAAACCACACTTCGTTGAAGATGATGTGAAAGTGGATATTTTGTTAAGTGTCGAAGAGAATCCTACTTCAAGTACACATCAAATTGCCGGTGAATATAATGTTAGTCATACAACTGTTCTAAGATGTCTTCATAAAGAAAAACTTCATCCCTAAAAATTAACTTTTGTACAGGAGTTAACAGAAGACGATCCAGATCGTAGAATGGATTTCTGCGAAATATTGATGAATAAGCTGAACAGAAATGAGATAGCTCTTGGTACCATTCTTTTTTCTGACGAATCAACATTCACATTGAATGGAGAGGTAAACCGACAGAACTGTAGATATTGGTCAGCAGAGAATCCTAATTGGACGCGTGAGACACATACTCAGTACCCTCAAAAGGTGAACGTTTGGGCCGGTATCATAGGCGACCATATTATTGGTCCTATATTTATAGATGGAAATTTGACAGCTGAAAAATATTTAAATATGCTTAGAAATGAAATTATTCCTGCGTTGGGAAACTTATATCCCAACGCAATAGATCCTAGCTAACCGAATGAAAATGTTTGGTTTCAGCAAAACGGGGCAACACCCCATTATGCTTTAATGGTAAGAACTTATTTAGATGAAATCTTCCCCAATAAATGGATTGTACGAAGAGGTACTATTGAGTCGCCAGCTAGATCGCCAGACCTTACGCCGTTAGATTTTTTCAGTGGGGTTATCTCAAGAACAAAGTATATGCAACACAACCAACTAGCATTTTAGACCACAAAGACAGGATAACTACAGAAATACGGAATATTTCACCTCAAACTTTAAACAAAGTTAAAGAGGAGTTCTATAGGAGACTGTGCTATTGCCAACAACTAGGTAGAGAACATTTTGAGCATTTATTTTAATGTATTAAAATCAAATACATCAGGTACTTTATGTATGTGTTTAATAACTGTAAAAATAAAAATTTCACCCTGTATAATTCATAATTGACCATACATTATTTAGTTTGTTGGAATCGGTTCATTAAGAGGATTTCAAAAATATGCAAATATACAGGGTGTTTAACTAAAAAAAAAAACAACACCGACGCACAACTCAATTCAAAAGTTGATGACGTGTCTCGGCATTTTTTATAATTTTACAAAATAATGACATAAAGAATTTCATTCCATAAGTTGTTTACACACTGTATGTATTGGTGTACTCCTGGCAGCCGGTGATAATATGCTTAACGCCTAAAGCACTGTTGCAGTAACGGCAGACGGGAAGGTTTTCAGAAGATATCAAGTAACCGTGTGTATATCTGGTATGGTTTATCCGCAATCGTCTAATAACAGCAGATTCTCTCCTGGTTAAGAAGTCGAGGGAGAGACGATACTAGACGATGAATGGTTGTATATCGGCCATATATTTGGCCAGGATTCCTTGACGGATTTTTTTAATAAGAGTTTTATGTCTTCTGGGAGCTGGAACGTTGTTGAGGTGATGGAAGAGGAGGCTTCTTTGGCATGGTCAGCATTTTCATTGCCAGTAATTCCAATGTGAGATGGGAGCCAGATAAGACAGACTTTTACATCACGAGTTGAGAGAATTTGCTAGATGTCTTGGAGGTTTTGAACTATTGGATGGTCAGTAAAGATAGTTGTTATTGAATTAATTGAAAGTGAATCGGTACAAATGGCGACGCGCTTGATAGGATATTTGCTTAAAAGCTTGAAAGATTCTATACAGCCACGGTGGTGAAGACATTTATAAGCCTCGCATCTTATTCTGCTCGGGGCAAAGCCCCCCGCAAAATAATCTTGGGGCTCGGTCAATAATAATAGTCTTCACCACCTTGGTCTATAATATAGGTACTATTCACATAATGTTGACAGCAATGATTTGTAAATGTCAAAAAGTTTATTCCAATTTTTGTATAACTTTGAATTGTATTTCATTTACCTAAAAAGTTATTACTGCCTAAATAATTTTTTACCGCATAAACTCCCCCTAAACATGGACTGCTTCTTTGACTGGGTGTAGATATGTCAAGTGAAGAATGATTAAAGCTTGGATTGTCGTAAGACTCGTCCATTTTCCCTGTAAAACGTTGCACATCTTGATCTTGTCTGAAACATAAAATATAATTTGCTTTAGACTCAGCTTTTAGCAATAAAAAAAATCAATTGATTAGAACGTTCCAAATTTCACCGTTTGGCATTTTGTTTTAAAAATATGGTTTAGCTTTTTTAATGAAATTATTTTTTTCATGATTTTTGGTATTTGACATAGGTATTATATTCACATCTAATCACGTTTCATACAACCCTCCTCTATTTTATAGTATTTTTTATTATCTTGATAATTTCGGTTCAATCAGGCTGAATATAATATTCCATCTCTTGTAACTCTTGTATTTATTGGAAGTATTCACTATAAATACAAAAAATATATGATAATAATCTAAATACTGTTATAAGCCATATAATAGAAGATCAGAAACGTTCACAACTCAAAATGGAGTTAGACAAGGCGGAGGACTAAGCCCATTTCTTCACTTTGTGCTTATGGATGAAATAATGAAGAAAACAAATAATAAATGTAGAAAATATAGAGTAGGACATAGGAATTTGCAGAAACTTGAAATAACAAATGAAGTGTATGCAGACGACATTGTTATATTTGCACAAAGTGGAAGAAAACTACAATAAAGCCTAAACATATGGAATTGTACATTAAAGGAGTATGGTATGAGAATAAGCACGAATAAGACTGCAACTATGGTAATTGGTGATAAAACAGAAAAGTTAAAAATATGTATTGAAGCTCAAAGAATATAGAATAAGTGGACTACTTTCAGTATCTTGGAGTGGAGTTAGATCAGGTCTATTCTCAAACAGTGACATTTTTTGAAACTCGAACCTGTCATTTTCTTTCTTATTTCAAATGGAACACCCTGTATTTTATAGCAAAATAGAATCTTCGATTATGTAACTTTAATTTTTGTCAAGCATTCTCTATACCCAAAGTTTCTAAAAACCCAGTTATTTTGTAATATTTATTGTAAAATATAACTACTGATCTATTATGTGAAA
>CAJUYH010001608.1:0-47432 GCA_910591685.1 Galerucella tenella
CAAAATTTCCTAGCGATTTGCGGAAAAATATTTAACTGAGACTCACCGAATTGAGATTTGAATGATGATCGGGTACGGGGATAACTGCAGAAGTCAAGTTGAAGTGGCAAACTTATTTAATCACAGGTATCCCGAATTGCCTAATATTTCACAAAGTACTGTGTCTAAAATTCATGCACAGTTCAGAGAACTTGGACATGTCAAACCATTGAAAAGAAAACCACACTTCGTTGAAGATGATGTGAAAGTGGATATTTTGTTGAGTGTCGAAGAGAATCCAACTTCAAGTACACGTCAAATTGCCCGTGAAAATAATGTTAGTCATACAACTGTTCTAAGATGTATAAAGAAAAACTTCATCCCTACAAATTAACTTTTGTGCAGGAGTTAACAAAAGACGATCCAGATCGTAGAATGGATTTCTGCGCAAGATTGATGAATAAGCTGAACAAAAATGAGATAGCTCTTGGTACCATTCTTTTTTCTGAAGAATCAACATTCACATTGAATGAAGAGGTAAACCGACAGAACTGTAGATATTGGTCAGCAGAGAATCCGAATTGGATGCGTGAGACACATACTCAGTACCCTCAAAAGGTGAACGTTTGGGCCGGTATCATAGGCGCCCATATTATTGTTCCTATATTTATAGATGGAAATTTGACAGCTGAAAAATATTTAAATATGCTTAGGAATGAAGTTATTCCTGCGTTGGCAAACTTATATCCCAAGCAATAGATCCTAGCTTACCGAATGAAAATGTTTGGTTCCAGCAAGACGGGGCAACACCCCATTATGCTTTAATGGTAAGAGCTTATTTAGATGAAATCTTCCTCAATAAATGGATTGGGCGAAGTGGTATTATTGAGTGGCCACCTAGATCGCCAGACCTTACGCCGTTAGATTTTTTTCCGTGGGGATATCTCAAGAAAAAATTAAATGCAACACAACCAACTAGCATTGTAGACCTCAAAGACAGGATAACTACAGAAATACGGAATATTCCACCTCAAACTTTAAACACAGTTAAGGAGGAGTTCCATAGGAGACTGTGCTATTGCCAACAGCTGGGTGGAGAATATTTTGAGCATTTATTTCAATGTATTAAAATCAAATACATCAGGTATTTTATGTATGTGTAATAACTATAAAAATAAAAATTTCACCCTGTATCATTCATAATTGACCATACATTATTTATTTTGTTGGAATCGGCTCATTAAGAGGATTTCAAAAATATGCAAATATACAGGGTGTTTCATTAAAAAAAAAAACACCGACTATGGCATACTTGCGTGAATCACCCTGTACATTTAAATTTATGTTTACATAACGCACAAGTTAAATTCGTAAATTCTTAATTATTAAATATATAAATTACCAATACTCTTAATTCTTTATTTAGGCTAGTCGACAATATTTAGCTTATTAAATAGTTTTCAATTAATATTTTATCAGCATATTATATTACTATATAAACGACGTTGTAATACAATATCTAGTTAGTTCGTATTTGTAAGTAAAACAGGGTTTTTCATTATTTATAATAAAGTCTTTTTAAAAAGTAACTTTTAGTGAACCAATCCTTAATTCACAACTCAATTCAAAAGTTTACGTGTCTCGGCATTTTTTATAATTTTCTAAAATATGACAAAGAATTTTATTCCATAAGTGGTTTCCACACTGTCTATATTTTTATGTATTTGTTCTTCAAGAAAAACTAAATGACTTACCTACTAAGCCTATTGTTAAGTTGAATAGGTCCGTCTCTAGAGCCAATAGAACACCTTAATCTATTCAACGACCCAAGCAGACTATTATCCGATTTTCTCCTATTTTCCAACTTTTTTCCGCAGATCTGCGAAGATGGAAGCAAAGCCGGCAGTGTAGGCGCTGTTTGACATCGATTTCCCAATAGTTTTTCAAACTGACCGGTGCTGCGACCGTTTTCTACGCACACACCTTCCAAAATATCTTGGTTATTATTGGTCATTGTCACAAAATAAATATAATAAAAAAAATAAATTAAATCACAGATAAATTCGTTCTGGTTGGATATCACAGCACTTTGTCGAAGGAACTTTTCTTGTAGGAGATTTATTTGTACCTGAAACAAAATACATGTTTGTTAGTATAAAATTACATAGAAATGTATTAAATATATCGGCTTTATTGAATAAATCAAGTACCTTTTGTAAAGTAGATGAATGACGATGAACTTGTTGAATAAACAAGGTCAGCGATTTGTGAGTTTATTAAATAAAATATAAACAAAAATGTTAATAATAAAATTTTTAAGAATGTGAACTAGGCGAGAACAATATAGTCACCCTACTGTGGATTGCAGGACACATTGGAATAGAAGGAAATGAAATAGCATAGATGAACTAGCAAAGAGGGGGATTGAAAAACCCTGTTGGGAACCGGAACCATATGTTTCCTCAGCCTACAATGTCCGGTCAACATTCCCACCATCATCCCCGTCGTTTCCCGACTTTGACATAGTAGGTCGTGTGACAGTTTTGTCGAAGGGCTTTTAAGGAATAATTTTGCGTGTCTTTGTCCTGGGGTTTCATACCACCAGCGCAACGCCTGGTTGTTTATCCATTTGTGGATGCTCTCTTTACTTAGGCATTTTGCAATTCCACAGGAAGGTTCTGGCCCTATCATGACCTCCGTTGCTCCCTGCTTGGCTAATTCATCAAAACTTTCATTGCCTTTTATTCCTTGGTCAGGTTCAATCTATTATGACTGCCTAGTCTGTTTAGTGCCTTCCGATACTCCCACACCAGATTTGATGTTATCTTATATGAGCGTATCGCCTTAAGTGCTGCTTGGCTGTCGGAGTAGATGACGATTCTTTGGTTATCGATCTCCAGTCTCATCAACTCTTTTGCACAGCATTGCACCGCCAGTACCTCTGCCTGAAAGACAGTAGCATATTTCCCCAGGCTTAGGAAGATCGTGATCTTCTCTTGTACCCCATATATTCCGGCTCCTACTCCGGAGTCTGTTTTCGAGCCATCAGCGTACCAGTTGAGATTCGCTGTTATAGAAGGCCCTGCTTCCCAGTCCTTTCTCTCTGGAATGTAAACTGTATAGTCGTTACTAGTAAGTAAAAGTAGTAATTAGAATTACTAAAAACTACAGTAGTCTTTCTATTTGTACATAAAATATTTTACAATAAATCCCTGGATAAATAACCAGCACAAGCTTTCCACTTTTTGCTTGCTTTCGATTATAAGTTGGTGGTGTCCAATTCAATATTAATTATTGTATCCCTACCCCAGTAATAGTGAGTCAAACCGTTTAATTTGTACCGGATTTTGCCAGTTTTGAACTAAATCGATGGACTGAATGTAAAGCTCAAAGCCAGTAGCGTGAAGGATTCGTTTTACTTGTTTCAGAACTGACGAGACCAAAGTGAGATTTTTGTATGGTTGGTTGGCTTTACCCCGTATCGTGAGAAGTTGTGTCATCGCATGTAGGTAAATCAAGATGAAATATCGTATAAGATCGAGAATGCAATACTTCCCTTCCCCTTGCTACTTCTATTGTTGAATACAATACGATGCATATTGCCAGATAACTACATAATTATAATAGTAATGATTTATATAATTGGTTTTTCAAGGACTTAAATTTTCTCAAAAAGCGGATGTGATTCCTATTTCGAATCATCGAGTTGTAACTGATTTGCAATTTTTGAAGCGCAATTAAAAAAAAATTAATCTTTTATAATCAAATCACCATTCTGTGATACAATAAAGTACACTAATCACTATTGATGAGATTAACTGTAAGGTAAGATCGTGATGTTGGCGGATTTGAAAGTCGCACAAATTTTCCATTCGGATAATCAATTTCTGTATTTTTATAATGTTCTTATTAACTTCATCTCTATATACGTACTAATTTGTCTATTAGTGGTTAATAATTTTCTATCATCAATGTCAATATCATCAATAATGAACAAATTCAAATATTTTGAGAATTCAGGTATAGTAGTTCAACAAAAACTTGTGCAACATAATTTTTTATACCCAGGAGATTGTCTTTAAGGGGCATCTACCAATTTCGACCTTGCACAATTATTATGCTTTGTATATTTTTTTGTTTCCCTACGTCCTCACGTTTAAGTCCACATACCGAAAATTTTATTAGAAATATGAAAGCTCCGCAACATGTAGGTAAGCGGTCCAAGCGGATTTTGGTTCACGTACTACTCTATAAGCTTCGTCAGTACTGAACTGGGAGACCGCCGAGACCGGCGAGCGTTGTATCAACAATGAACGGCACGCGACTACCGAAGCAGAGAGACAATGTCAGTCATAGAAGGATAGAAAAGCGAGAGATGGATTTTTATCCAATATTAGTGGTAGCAACCGAATGTCAATAAGGAATTGTACGGTCATAAGTAATTTGAGGATTCTGAGATTTTTATATAGTATTCATAAATTTAATTTCTTGGGAAATTAAACGACAATATTTTTAAATTCTTTATTTCAACGTTTCGGTAGCGTTCCAGCTACCGTTGTCAAGAAAAAATAAGTAGAAATTAATTTTTTTATCCCTAACTGACAAAAAAGAATGAATAATATACCACAAGGAACATACAGAAGATATTTAGAGTATTCATAAAGCTTCAAATTAGACTTCTTATCAATTAGTTTTTCCATTTAATCCATATTTAATTCTTTACATGGGCTCAAACTTTGCTTAATATGCGTAATTACCTCATGATTCGTATTTTTTTCAACAAAATTTGGTTAGCATTTCAAAGTTTTTATTCGATGAGAACTCTAAGTTCAACATTAATCTACATGATATATTTTTTCTTAATTTTCAATACATCCATTACCTCAAAATTCTTTGCCAAAAATAATTCGATATTTTGTCAAATCGCTGCCGATGGATTCCCCTTGCTTGAAATTACCTATCAAGTTATTTGAATAAAAATGCCATTAGTTTAAAATTCGCGCTCAACCAAAAATGACTGATGACATAACGAGTACGTTCATAATATATCGAAAACTAACAGTGTTCTTGTCAGACAGACGACGGAGGAAACGCTTCTCGTGGTGCGTTTGTGAATTATTTTTAATTTTTTTCTTAAATTTTGCTAGTAGTGGAAAAATTGTATGTACACCATGGTGTTGAAGACATTTGTAAACCTCGCACTTTATTCCGGTCGATCGAGGCAAATCCCCTAGCGAAGTAATCTTGGTGCTCGGTCAATAATAATAGTCTTCACCACCTTGGTGTATAATATTATACTATTAAATGTCTTGATCAAATATATTCTATATGTGATCATTGCGTTTAATAAATTGTAGAATATATATTCTATGTAGATAAAGGATGAACCTTGGATCTTCAAATTTAAAACAAAATCAATACCTACTTTACCTTGGACAAATTACGTGGAATTAAAATAATGAATGGTATTTCTTGTTCGTTATGTAAGTTAATGAAAAAGTGAGAATAGAAGCAATTTCGCGAAAACTATTTAGTCATAAAAACCAATATCTCATTCCTTGATAAACTAGTTATATGATTTTCGAAGCTACGACCGATAGGTACTGATGGTAGTTATAATATAGTACAACTTATGGGGACGTTTTATCCAAAATCTTTTTACCATCAACTCGGTCCCGTTTATTTGTGCTTATTTTTAGTTCTATACAGTTATGCGTTAGTCTTTATAGTAAGGCTACAGACCAGAACGAATATATGGGTGATTCTACCAGCAACGTTAGTATTCATGTCCCAGTTAATTTTTCGAAATATACGTTTTAATGATAGAACAATTCAGTATGTAAAAGTTGATTATATTTGTTCTCAATCCTTTTCTAAACTCTAATTCAATTTTTTCGATATAACTTAAAAAAATATTGGAAACATAAGATGAGATCTTAGCTCCGTGTCATGTCCCCACATCCAGTATGGCAAGATAGAATATGAACTACACATTTGAAAAATTGAAAAAAGTATTTATAAACTGATTATTCTTATAGAAAACTCTCAAATTTTCAGCGTCAGGAACAATGACTTTGATTTTTCAACAACAATATTCATTTTGGACTAACATTGATTTGTCCCCGTGTTGTAACCTCAGCTCCGTGAACAAGAGCTTGGACTTCGCGAATATCCACTAGATGGCAAAAAAGCTTACCTATGTGCAATCGTACACGTGTGTCTGTTTGTTAGTTAATGTCATTCATTCGAAGAAAGCGCGTGAAAGTAATCGGTACTGTATTATTTTGGTTATTATTATCTGTAAAGGTTAGAATGTTATTATTCATTCTCAGTTCCGTGTTCACGTATATTTTCAGTCGAGGTATATGTTCTTGCATGATACAATGGGATTTTATTGTTCTTAATAAACTGTAATAATTTGTCAAATATCAAAATCATAACCTTAAAATTGAAAGTGAAATCAGCGATAAATGTTGAAAAATCTCAGCTCCGTAGATCTCAGCTCCGTTACCATTTTGTGGTAAAGGAGCTGAGATTCAACTATGGGGCTGATATACCTAGAGTTACGTTCTCGCATATAGTATACATATTTTATCCCAATTATGAAAATCACTCCAAGTTCGGAAATGGTTATAGATAGATAGATAAATAAATTAACAAAAGATACTCGAATTAATCCATAAAAGAGCTACATCAAAAATTTTTAAGCGCGTATCCAAGAAAAAAACTAAGTTATGCTTTATTGGGTGATTTTTTTAAAAGCAAAATATAGAGAAACTTGCCTATGCAAAGCACATACTAATATGGACCTACTGGTGTCTAAACTGGAAATGTTTAACATTATTAAAGAAGCAGCTCCGTATGATATTGTGAAAAGCTTAACTTGTGAAAATCATACCAATAATAAATGTTTGAAACGAAAATGTAACAATTGTAACTACAAAGAAATTGGAATATTTGAATTTAAAAAAAAGACATTGCAAAATATGAAAATTGAAAAACTGTGAGAGAAATTTTTTTTAATGTTTTTGTTACAGTTTAATATTTGCACATATCACATGATAAATAATTTTGACACAATGTAATCAAAATGTATGATAAAATCCATTAAATCTCAGCTCCGTGGCTTTGTCCCAGCAAAAATTATGAATAATGTGAAAGATATTTTGTATTTATTTGGGCCATTTATCTAGCACTATTCATCTCTTCTGGTTTTATCATTTAACTACATAATATGTGTTATTTTCAAATGTAGAAACAACTAAAATTATTTTCGTCAAATCTGGCGTTGCTGGTAGAATCACCCATATGTGCATGTATTCCTTTTTATAGAGCAAATTCTGACCTTCTCTCCTCTTTGATCTACTGCGAGTCGACGCTGAATCATTACAAACGTTCGTTGTATGATTTTATTATCCTTATTATATGTTATGTTATTACATCAAAAATAAAAAGAATTATCTGACTTTTTACTCATCATTGTCAATAAAACCATTAATCACAGGACGTGATAAAATGCTATAATTTATATTTTAAGAATTAATGAACAAAGACTATGATTAAAGTGAAAAGTTCTTTTTAAATTGAAAGCTTCTACATCTTATACAATTTTAATGGTAATTTGTGATTTCCAGAATATTTAAGAATGCAAGAAGAAACAATCTAACATATTTTCTGTAATAAAATCACAAGAGAGTGAGAATAAATTGAAATTGATTTGACAGATTTCGCAGTAGACTTCGCCGGCGGCTCGCGACATAAACGCACCTTCGTGAATAATAGCCATCATTATATCCTTGTTGAATAATATACTATTTTCCTCTACTAGCTGTGAAGTTGACAATTATTGCTTCTTCTAGCCAACTGAGAAGTTGAATTTCTCTATTAGTGGTTAATAATTTTCTATTATCAACCTAGGTCAATAATGGACAAGTTCAAATATTTTGAGAATTCAGGGTTAGAAGTTGAACAAAAACTTCTGCAACATAATTTTGTATACCCAGGAGATTGTCTTTAACATATTTGCTGCTCGAAATTACCTATCAAGATGAAATTATTTGAATAAAAATGCCATTAGTTTAAAATTCGCGCTCAACCAAAAACTACTGATGACATAACGAGTACGTTCATAATATATCGAAAACTGTCAGTGTATTTGTCAGTCAGACGACGGGGTAAACGCTTCTCGTGGTGCGTTTGTGAATTATTTTGATTTTTGTCTTAAATTTGGCTAGTAGTGGAAAAAATTGTATATACACCATGGTGGTGACATCTATAATCTTGGTGCTCGGTCAATAATAATAGTCTTCACCACCTTGGTGTATAATGTACTATTTAAATGCTTTCGGATAAATATTGAAAGAGTTAATTTTTTTTATTTTTTTTATTGTCATTATAATAAATATTATGTTTTTGATCACTAAATCTTAACAAATATACTCAGGTGAATGATATAAATAGTGGAACAATAAATAATGAAGATTAATTGGAATTAAATATACAAAAATCAATAGAAAGTCAAACAAAAATCACAGACAAAACATTTCTTCTAAACCCACATCAACAGGAACGATGCCAAACGAGGTTGTTTATTTTTTATACTGTGAACTGGTTCAGTTACTCTTAAGGCCGATACATGCAACGTGCATTATAATTACATTTTCATTACATTATAACTACACTTAAATTACATTATCACTGCCTAATCAAACCAGTTCAGGCAACGAATTAATTATGAACTGACAAGAGTGACAAAACTGGCAATTGATAAACGTCATATTATTTGAATCGTTCGTGGTTGTGCTAGAAGGTCGCTAATTTGCAATTATTTGGAAGTTATGAGGTTCTCTCAGCAAAAACGTGTTGGAATATATCAGTTTCTCTACTTTTGAAAGTATTAGTGGCTTCTCGAAATAGAAGGAGACCTCGGAATGACAGCTGTAACATTTTTGGCGCATGCGATTTCATGGTTTTCAGTGTTTTCACCATAGACATAGACATTATATAATATTTCTCTATGGTTTTATCTAACAATATAATGTAATTATAATGTATAGTTGAAAGTAGACCAACTTCTTAATGCAATAGTGTAATTGAAATTCAATAATGTGGTTGCATGAACATCATATAGGAAACTATAGTAATGAACTTTTTCTAATGTAAATGTAGTTATAATATAATGAAAATGTAATGATAATGAACGTTGCATGAATCCGCCTTTAATTTATGAACAAAAAAATACGTAATTGAACAAGTAATCCTAGCAACCTTTCAATACAGGTTCAATTGATCACTTTTTTTAAGTGCCAAGTAGGTAGTTTTTGTTACAATATGGTTACAATGATCAAGTACTTTTTAAGCGTCATTTATGTCAAAACTGTTTTTATACAACTGCTATTAGAAGTGACATTTTTAATGCCTGTCAAACGAGTTAAAAGAAGACGTTTGCAAATGAGCGAGAATTAGAAGAGAACGAGACATAACGATTCAATTTTTAATGGAACTTTCAATATTATAGTATTATAAAGTATTAACATTAATAGTACAATTCGAAAAACTGCTGATATTAATACTCTGCATTCTTGAACTAGCCGAGTTGCCAATTACAGTCAGTTCATGAAATGAAGTGTATCGCTGCAGTTTGCAGACGGCAGAATTCCCTCAGCAATTGCCTTTTGATGAATACTTAATAGATTGATCGATGCATCCCTCAGCTAGACTTCCATCCTTCGTGCTTTTCAATCTCCGTTATATTTGCTCCTGAGTCTGGCAGCAAAGGAGCAGAATAAGAGTAACCTGTATATTTCTTTGGATCCGGTAGGCTCAAAAACTCAGCAACCAATGAGGGCATTTTCCCAAACGTATTTATACCAATTGGGTTCACAGTGCATTTATAATTTGAGTGTTTCAGAAAAAAACGTCTATGAATAATAGCAGAAGGGCGTAATAGTCAACATATTTTTCAGTAATGAAAAAAAAAGGCCTATTTTCGTTTTAGTATTCGGAATTTGAACAATCAATGGCACAACTCTTCACGTCGGCAGGCTCCATATATTCCGAAAATAGTAGCAACTTTTATCATAAAGTATGTTCCATCTGGCTCCTCATTTATAAACTTCCCAACTTGTCCAAACATCAGTATTTTTGATTTTTTGGGACCATAACAATCACTTTTCTTCTTTAAGAATACTACCTTGAAATGTTTGCTGGTATATGAAAATTGGCAAACTTTTCACATTTCCAAAGTGATTTATTTTTGGACCGGCCTATTATTCCTTTTTTAAACAATATATCCATTCATTGTTGAGTAATATTGACGGAATTTAAATAAACAAATCTATGAAATTTATTTTATCTTAAATCTAACTTTAATATACGCTAAGTAGCGAGAATAAAATATTAGTCAAAATAAACAACTTTTTTGATGGCATCTGAATGTTCTTAATAAAAAACTTAAAAGTGTTTATTTATATAATACAATATTACAAACATTTAATATATTATTAGATGCATTATGATACTTTGGAATATGTTACTATGTATAACGTTGTTTAAAGTAATCATTAATTATTTATTCAAAGTTTTGTCCCCCCAGCAACACAAACTTTTGTTCTTTGTACGGGGCTTTTGATTACTTACTCTACAACATTAAGAAAATATATTAAGATGTGGTTTTCACCCATTTAGGCAGAATTTGAGTCTCTATTGCAATAATCTGTTGAATTTGAATTTTTTTCACTTATATTTTCAAAGAAAAATACAAAAACTTCTTAATTGTTCAGACCACGTCATCTGATTACCATTAAATAATATACTAGATCGCTACGAATACGTAATATGATTCTCATACAAATCACCAAAACTGGATTTTTACCAATTGTAGTTTTTAAGACTAACCAATGTATGTATGTATGTATGTATGTATGTATGTATGTATATGTATGTACTCGTATTTTGGGGTGACATTCACTGGGACCTTAAAGATCTATTGTGCCCGAGAGTAACCAATAATGATGAACTGTTTTTAGTCTAATGTTCCAGCTTGTAGTTGTACCGAGTGATCAGATGAGAATCAGTGTTATATCTCGGAAGCTATTCGTCGTAGAGTAGAGACTTGTAGTGAAAAATGTTATGACCAAAGTGGCCAAAAAATAATCCGGACTTTTCATTCTTATCTTGGTGCCCGGTAGCTTTAGTTATTTTGATTCTTGCACAAGCTGAACACTTCTTTAATTCTATATACATACTATTGTTGTCTGTTTTGGTGCCTAACCTATTCCTGCAGCCCTTAATATTTTTCTTTAGTATTTGTTTTATTCGGTTATTTAACGTCGGTCTATTTCTGGGACTGAGGCTAAACACCGACACCGGAAGCACTCTACCCCTAACCGGAAATTTTGGCTAACCCTCTAGTGTTCCAACCAGTGGTAGCGTTCTTTAACGAGCCCAACATCCATGGACTCAGGACCTCGGTTTTACGTCTCCTTCAAAAGACGGCATATCCACATTATACCTCGTGCTCATTGGTATAGCCTGCGAGCTATACCAATTGCACACCATGTGTATTGTGCTGATGGAACTTCTTGGAAATTTTTGAACTTTAGCTCTCTAAATCATCATCAAGTCTATAGCACCCTAGGCTATCTCCTTCAAGCTGTTTTCCTTTGAATACATCAAAATTGCTCACATTTCTTCTTAGAATATGGAATCATATCCTATCATAGTCTCGATGCCCTTATGTTTGTTCCAATTGGCGATAGAATCGTTAAAGGTTAGGTTAGGTTAGCAAGTGCTGCATTTCTTTCGTGCTCCAACTGATTATGTGTTGCTCTTGGGACGGTACAATAACTGTAATAACTGAATGGGGATGATAATGGAACGATTCTTTGGTTGGCACTAGAATTGGCGGAACTAACATGCGCACATCGTCAAAAATGATTTTTAGAGTTTTAGTTCAAGAACCATACGAATTTGCGAATCATTCAGATCTAGTACAGTCAAAGAATACACCAACAAACAAGAAGCTAAACTTCAGAAAAAGACAAATCTGGGAAGGCCATATTTTAAATCAGTCCTCAAATGTCATGCGTTTACACGTAGGCATCTTGCTAATGGTCTTTGACCCAAATAAGATTAGTTTGCTTGAAAATACTTTTTTCCACTACTAGTTGTGAAGTTGACAATTATTGCTTCTTTTAGACAACTGAGAAGTTGAATTTCTCTATTAGTGGTTAATAATTTTCTTTTATTGACTAACCTAGGTCAATAATGGACAACTGGAGTAATTAATAGTAAATATGATATCAAAAATTACTAATAATAGGAAATAAACCAGTTTCCATTGGAAATTATTACCAAATTTTAAAATAAAATTCAAATTTCAATGCACTCTCCGACCACAACCCGAGGATTTCCGAACGCTACCGATGATACGTGTGATGTTATATCTCTTGTGTTTACTTATGTCAATATGGCCGGTATTGCATTAGGTTATGTGTAGTTGTGTGTTTATATTGTATTTTAATCAACTTTTAATTGCTTCATCGACGTAAAAATATCATTATATGTTTGTTTGAGACCATTACGTGTTTGTGTGTGCTTTTTCTATTTATAAAAGGCAACGTAAAGTGGAAAGTGGGCATAAATATTCGATATTTCCAAGGATATTTTAAAACTTTTGGAAGAATATATTTTATTTACTAGTTCAGTGTTCAGTGACGATTCTTTCATATTTTGTGAGTAAAGATATGGCTAGCGAAGGTTTTGTAAAGCATAAACTGATAACTTGCCCAAAGTAGACTCATTTATACTGCTTGAATTTATGAAGTCAAACAACTGCTTTAATGCAGAGGAAATAAAAGGAGTTAAAGCATTATCGTAGGTACGATTTAAACTATGTTTTATTTATATAATATATACCAACCATATTTCGATGTGTGGTCGTAAGAAAATGATGTTTTTATGGTTGATTCCTAGACATATAGGTACATAACCTCAAACTATTTAAGAATAAAAATCACCAGCATAGAACTAGGTACTTACATTAAAATGGTTTTCACAAACAAAAGTAATGCCCTTCTCTTAAGTGTATTTTTGGTTGCTTCCTAGACATATAGGTACATAACCTTAAACTATTTAAGAGTAAAAATTACCAGCATAAAAGTAGGTACTTATATTCAAATGGTCTTCACAAACAAAAGTAGTAGTATTTGTCGAAATATCGTCTTTGTTTCGACGCATAACTTGCAACCATAATGCCCTTCTCTTAAGTGTATTTTTGCTTGCGCCACTGGGTAAAGTAACAAATATTTTGTCTGGAGTTTTAATAGACGTTGATTTACACACTGGAACAATGCAATACTTGGAATACAAAGTTTTTTTTTCGGCTTTATCCATTTTTAAAGCTTTCAGAAACAAATTAGGTCACAAGAACTCAGAGCGTGATACACAAATAAGAACGTAAACAAATGACGTCACACCATGGGAAGCCATCTTTATGACGAAAAGTGCGTTTTGGTGGACTTTCAAATTTTATGATTTTTAAAATCGTTTTAAAAGTGAAGTTTATATTTTTTCGAAAAAATATGCATGCAAGGTGTTAGGAGACCTGATAAAGCGTCAATTCCCACCAACAGCAAAATATATGCTTGTACCCTATTCAAATATTTTGAGAATTCAGGGATAGTAGTCCAACAAAACTTGTGAAACATAATTTTGTATACCCAGGAGATGGTCTTTAACATATTTGCTGCTAGAAATTACCTATCAAGATAAAATTATTTGAATAAAAATGCCATTAGTTTAAAATTCGCGCTCAACCAAAATTGACTGATGACATAACGAGTACGTTCATAATATATCGAAAACTGACAGAGTACAGAGTACAGGGTAAACGCTTCTCGTGGTGCGTTGTAGATTATTTTTAATTTTTGTTTTAAATTTGGCTAGTAGTGGAAAAAATTGTATGGAGACATTTATAAACCTCCCACCTTGGTGTATAATTTACTATTTATTTTACGTGATCTATTTCACGCAACTAACAGTACAGTATCCACTTGGGTTTTTTTCTTTCACATTTTAATCAAACCAATTTACAAGTATTGTTTACTCGTCTGGAAAACACGTTTCACCGATAATAGAAGAATAAAGATAAGACATGCTACACCGAATATGGTATCAATAAAAATTAATATATGCAAAAAGAAAGTATATAAGTGAACAATTGTGTAATTTATTGCACTAGAATTATATATTTTTTAGAATTTCACATATGTCTAGCAGATTATAATACACTTGGAAATGAATATTAATATATGCTGATAACGTTGTATTAATTTCAAAATACTGATAAAATATTATGATGTCTGCTTCCGTTCTGGTCGACCTTATTAGATTCGATATTTCTCTATTATAACCGCAAAATTTTAAATAATATAATATGTTTGTTATTTCACAGCTTAAAACCGATAACTGTGCAACGGAAAATTTCAAACTGTAACATTTTTGAGGTTACGGTCCTTCAAATGCATACGATTACCGTTTAAATCTGAATATTAATGAGAAAATGCAGAGATTTATACTAGGTATAGTTATACTGGGTATAAAGTTATACCAGAATTTATACCTAGTTTAAAACTGGTTGGTTTTACGATGCTTTTTTACACCGGTACCTATAGCAATTCTTGGAGTAAGACTTGCTATACCGGTGTAAAAAAGCATCGTAAAACCAACTAATTTTATTCTAGGTATAAATTTTGGTATAACTTTATACCCCGTATAACTATACCTAGTATAAATCTCTCTTGTAAAACCGGCCCTAAATCAACTAAGACAAACAAAAAACGACACTTCCATTTCACGTACATTCGGTTTCTGGTCCCAAAGTTGACTTTATGAAGTCCATTCGTGAGAGAGCAGCAAAAAAGGACAAATGTCAGATAGTTTTACCCTTTCTTAGCAACGTTATTACAGAGACATCCAAAATATTGTTTGTGAAGTAAAAATGGTTTGAAAGGAAAACAAATAATTGGGGATTCTTAAGAAATAATTTATTTAAAAAAATGTCAAGCCAGAATTTCAATAGGATAACTACGATTATCCGTAAATAGTATTCTAGATTGCTGTAATTACACAGTCTCTTCCTATTATTGATAATTATATTATTGGACTGTTTATAGCCAATAATTAGGACGCAACGACGTAGTATTTCTTTATAATATTGTGACTGAGAAGAATCTGTAGAATTGAATTGCTAACAATTTTTTAATTGCGCCAATAAAAAGGAGGAAAATAAATTTTTTATTAAAGACTTCCCTTCACTTAATAATTGTTCAAATTAACGGAAATTCACAAGGATTTGCGTTAAAATCTTGCTTTTATGGTGACACTAAAAAAATGCATTTTCCAATCATTTTTTAACAAAGTACCAGCATCTAGCCAGAGATAATTTTCGAAGGGTATGTTAAATATGACAGTTGACATGACAATACCGTAGCCAAGTTTCTAAACACGGTTAGAAAGTTGGAATAAAAACACTTAAAAAATTGTCGAGGTCTATTTACAGTCTGTGTCGACAATGGTACATTGAACTGATGAAATGTTTACAAAATTCGCCAGAATTAACTTCGATGTGATAAAAATTTAACAATTTGGAGTGTGTAAACAAAAGGTGAAGAGCCTAGTACAACAAACGTTATATTGTTTGAAAAAACAATTTATTCAATAGGTTATGGTTAGGTTGTTTACATATAAGAATGAATTGATTTAAGGTGACCCCAATACAATAAAGATTAACACAAAATCAGGAAAGAATATCGGTAGATACATAATAAGTGGATGGATAGACCAAGTATCTCCGAAGAGTTGATCTTAGGAGGGTACCACGGGAAAAAAGCAAGGTTGTAGGGAAAATGTATGATTTGTTTGAAGTTAGCAAGAGCACTAACATTTAAAAAGCTAAAAAGTTGGATCAAATCAAAGCGTTAATAAAGGAAATGTCGGCTGATGAAAAGGATGTGAAATAATAACAACAACAGATTAAAAATTGAAGATTTCAAATATTCTCTGCAAAATTTAAACCTATATGAGGGAAAAACTATATACTGCTATAACTATATATAGGAATATATACTAAAATTAAGGTCATTTAAACCAGATGTACCTAAACATAATGTATTTGTTTCATTTAATTTTTTTTTACCAACTGTCTTGTAAACTTGAATTTTTTTAATAATTTAATCACACACTAACCTTGCTGTAAAGATTGTTCTCTATAAGCAATGAAATTATTATTATTATTATTATAATTATCTTAAGTTTCCACTTGCTCAGCATATTTGCTGTTAATGTTAATGTTAATTTCATTAACGGCCGATTTCATAATAAATAACTAAAGTCCACTTTACCGAAAGGAGACTTTACACTAAAGTCCCCTCTAAAGTAGTTGTTGCCGTCGTTTGGTGCCATAATGAATATTTTAAGTGTCCTTTCCATAAAGTATCTTTTAAGTAATTTTTGAAGTGTTGGTTAACCTGGAATTAATGGATTTTGACATGAAATAGAAATATATGTCATATTTGGCTCGTTTTTCCGTTCCTGTCTAAATAAATGAGGTTGAGTTTTGTTAAAAGTTGTGGCGTGTGTATTATTTGCGAAAGCGATTTATTTGGAAAAAATGGAAATTTCGAAAAATAATAAGAAAGTTCGTTCTTCAAATTTTTTCCGCGAAGAAGAAATGAAATTGATTCAAGAAATTGAAAAATTTAAGCACATCTAAAAAAGCAAAACTATCAATAAAGTTAGTAATGCAGAAAAAGTACCTATGTATTTTACAACTAAAAAAAAATTTTTGTATGTATTTTATGTATTGTGGAATAAAAACTTATATATAATGAAAATGAAATAAGGAGTTTTGTTAATTCTATTATTGGTCATTGTATACAACACAACTCTATGGATTTTACGACTTACTCATGATTAGGTGAAGCGATTTGCTCTTCTATTTCATTCAGTAGATACAAAACAGTTTGTTTTTTTGAGCGAAAACGTTGGTAAAAATCGAGCTCATCATATTTTTCGACACAGTCTGTTATTTCCTATACACTTTTGGTCTTTTAATATAAATAAATTTTTCATCAGACGAACTTGAACTAGAACTACTAGAGGTTTGAAAATTATTCATATTATATGATCAACAACTAAACTAATACAAAACTAGCAAACGTCGCTGTTGGCAAATCACAAATATACAAATTTTGAGGTTATATTGTAGTTAAATGACACAGAGATAAAGTCGAGAAATCGACACTTTAACCTTAAAGGATACTTTGAGTTTGAATCATACTTTAAATTGGTTATGAAATCAATAATATTCATTAAAGTATCCTTTAAACTTGAAGTATCCTTTATGAAATCGGCCGTAGAAATTTTTCTATTTTCAATTTTTGTTTTAAATTTGCCTGGTAATGGAAAAAATTGTATATACACGACGGTGGTTAGGACATTTATAAGCCTAGCACCTCATTCCAATTTTGGTGCTCAATAATAATAGTCTTCGCTACCTTGGTGTATAATATACTATTTATTATTTTTTTCATCCAAAAATTAGCTACTACCACCATGACTATCCAATCCATAGTTGCAGTATAAATTTAAATTTAGGTATTCAACATTCGAAAGGTATTTTGCAAAAATGTACTTACTGTTCTTTTTTCAATAATTATTGAGGTAGCATTAGGTTCAAGTAACATGATCAATATATATATATATATATATATATATATATATATATATCTACGACCCACTTTCAATAGGAATAATGTAGAAACTAATTATTTTAAAATTATAGTAGAACTACGTTTTTTCTACTTTAAAATAAAAACTTATAACAGTACAAATAACTGTCGATTCTCACATAAATAATTGTATGATTCCATTTAAATTACACGTATAGTACCAATAATTATTTATCTGTATTTCCTGATTACGCTTCTATCCTTTCTTGGTACAAATTGATGAAATCGTTCGGATTTCGCACATATTTTGTTAATTGATTTGTTGTTTAAGAACTTACTTTCATGATATATTAATAGGAATACGAAAAACAATAACAAAACCTAAATAATCTGTAGCGTCAGTTTTTTTTGTCGTATGACACAGCATGACATGCATCACCTTTGTGACCAAAGAAATTTCAACATGTAACTAAAAATCAGTATAAATTTATCGACTGTGGAACAACTGTGAATAACGGAATCGCCCGCAACTTGGTAATCTTGACGACCAACGAACACCGGGAATAATAGAGTTTATAAATCCATCTTTTGATTTTCACTAAAAACACCCTCTATAGCATAAGCCATGGATTTTAAGTATCCCAAAAACAATAAAATGTCTTCCATTAAATTGGGTAAGTTATTTTGTAAAAAGTTGAGGTAATCATGTCCATTAAAACGGACAGGAAACTCTACTGGTCCCAGTAGTTGATTCAATACTAAATCTTTGCTGCTGCTTCGACTCTTATATGGCGTTATAATTTGCCCCAATGTGCATAATGTAAATTAAACATCCGTTTCGGGTAAACGTAGCTTAATCGCAAGCTATAGACACATACAAAGACAGAAAAACATCTCCAGTTTAAAGGTCGCGCTATAAATGGGACACCCTAAATTTTCACTAGGTACTATAAGTATTGTATTCTCATCTGTCCTTAACTAGGTGCAAAAAAATTCGAATGAATCTGAGCGTTTAGTGGGTAAAAATCGAGTTTAAAGGTTGCTTCATAAATGTAATACTTACTCACATAAAAAGGAGCTACGTGAAGTTTGCCAACTGTCTTGCGCAGAAATCAAAATGTATCTTATTTATCTTTGTCGCCCGGTGACGACAGTTCAATGACATTATAACATGTGTTACTGTCTCGAAAAGCTTCAAAGAATTCCCAAATATATTTTATTTAAACTATACGTTTGATAAATACATTTTCAATATTATTCTAATTTTGTGTTAACCTACAAAATGTGAAAACACTACGCTACTGTCAATTTTACAAAATGGCGCTGGTTTTGACAACAAATTCGCGCATACCACTACAACTTCAAGTGGCTTCTTCTCACGTGAAACGGAGTCTACTATATTTTATTGTCATGGGTCGTTGCCAACTGTACAAAGTTTAAATTAAAAGTTCGTTTAAAATGGGTCAAAATCGAGTCCAAAGGAGTAAAAGCGTGTTAACAATAGAGACACTTCACGAAGTTTGAATTTTTCTAAAAAGCATACAATTACACATCATCAGAGCTTTTCTTGAGTATCCCATTTTCCTAGATCAAAAAAGTAAAAAAATGTTCATGCGTGTCTACTAAAACATAGTCCGGAAAAAACTAATTTCGTTACTTCAATTCACATTCACTTGACCATTTCGAATACAAGGTCGCTGAAGCATTGCCAAACTCTTTAAATAAAAAATTAATCTAATTCTAATAATAATTGTTACTGTTACTAACGACATGATTTTACAATAAGAAATTTAAATAGTCACTAGTTCACTGTAAAAACTAGATAAAAATAAGAACTTTCAATTTTCGAAAGTGTTGAGGAGTTTATTATTTTGCATGTCTGAACTTGATGAACTTGGGTTGAGTGAACAAAATATATATGCCATTTGGATATTTTCGTACCTACACTACGTAAGCTGAATGCTATTAATAAAGCTCCTAGAATAAGAACAAAACGTAAATTGTTCGAGATTAGAATAAATTGCCAAACTATTTACAGCTCTCAATGAAAGTTTTGATTTAATTTTTGTGATTTCCAGCTAATAATAGAATATCAAGGAATCGATAGCTTCTCAAAGAAAGTAATTATATTAATCGGACCACAGTAGAAATCTTAAATAATTTGTTTGAAAGTAACATTACCCAATAAATCTCCGGTGTAATTGAGGAAAACATATTTTTTTAGAATTCATATTTTCATAAACCGTAACAGTATTTGAGTGACCCAAGAGCTGGATGTTTCAGTAAAATTGACAGTTTTGACATGGGATATCTTGCCCATTTATATAATTAACTGATTTACTTTCATTTGGTTTGATCTTTCCCTGTTTTACCAATTTTTAAATTTATTAATTGCGTTCTGCAGTTTATTGGACGTTTCCATATTGTTTTTACCAACAACCAGGATGGTGATGTCGTCGGCAGTAGTATCATCTATAGTGTTTTTCACGATCTAAGAAACTGACCTGACCTGGGATGCGATAATGGCATGCAATAAGTCATAAAAGTATTAGCTGTGAAAGGGGGGTCGTATTGATTTTGTTGGCGAATAATAAATTATTACCTGAAAACTTTACAAGACTTTTGGGTCATTCTTATTATAATTTACTTAGTAATTTTTCTTTTTCTTCGGCTCTACTCAGTAAATTTGAAAAGTTTTATGGTTTTATTGCATCTCAAGCCTAAATCAAGTCAAGTCAGTTCGTGAATACTCAAAAAATGTATCAGATCTAATACATGTATAGCTCTTTTCACGATCTAAGATCTTGACTCAGGCTTGAGGTGCAATAAAACCATGAAAATTCTCGGATTTACCGTGCAGAGTCACACTATACCTGATGAAAAAGAAAATAAATAAAGTATTCATAATAAGAATGACCCAAAAGTCAGGAAATAATTTATTATTCGCCAATACAATAAATACGACCCTAACACGGCTAATAATGCTTTATTGCATGACTTTATCCCATTTCAGGATAGGTCAGTTTCTTAGACCGCGAAACGAACTATACAAAGTAAGACCCAGAATGCTACAATGTCGAGATCCAGCTTTTATTCCTTCAAGACCAGATAGGTGACTTCCTGCTTTATCCTGAAGTATCTATCAGTTAAACTGGTGATTTCGAATTGGATTTCTTCTTTCTATAATTGCTTGCATTCTTACAAAGTTTCCGTAGAAACAGCAAAAATATTTTTAAAAATCTCCGACTGATGCAAAAACAAAACGTCAAAGCACCGCCTGCGAGGCGTAGTCTGTCGACCTTAAATTGAAATATTAACAAGAGATAAATAGTAACAACGAGAATATTTATGTTCCATTGATGTCAATTTCTATACAATAATCATGTCATTGTAATAAATTTGCTTTATTCCATCTATATATAATAAATTTATCATGAATCACTTCCTACTTTTTTTAGATTAACAGAATATCAGCTTATAAATAAATATTGAACAGAATGTTACAAAATTAAATAAAATTGCTTCAATACGATTTTAAAATAATATGTTCAAAGTTGAACATATACAAGGTTATGAGAAACTTGACTGTTACATTTGAAATTTTGTATTTTTGCACTTTTTATTTCAATGATAAAAGTGTATAATAAGTGTTCTTAAATATAATTAAAACTTTTTTCCATTTTAATCTGAATAGCTAGAGCGATAAATCAAAGGGGAAAATATATTCGAGTGCAATAAAAAAATACATTAATTATCCCCAAAAAACTAGTCAAAAATGGAGTGCGAAGCATAATAGCAGTGACTTAGTCACTGATAATAGTTATTGGTGTATTTAGAGCGTAAAATAACAGATTGCCGCGTTACGCGTTACTTAACGCTCGAAAAACACACATAATTTTTTCTACAGTCGTGCGTAAAATTAATAATAACCATATTACTGGATTGTTTTTTTATGCTCTAGAGCAAAAAAGCAATCTTTTTCGCTCGCTCATTCCATGAAAATTGGTGGGATTAGCCATGACGACGAAAAACAATAAATAAACGTCAAGCTGCCAGATAATACTTTTCTTTATTAACCATCTTAATCGGCGAGCGAAGAATATTTATTTTTTTGCTCTAAAGCGTAAAGTAACAATCCTCGTGATTTGTCGACTTTACAATTTCATTTGAAAATAGTAATTAGTCATTTTACGCGTGACTGTAGGAAACATGTATTTCCTTGCTAAATCTAGCTCGATGAATTTATTGTAGATTCTCAGATATTAACCCATTCCGTCACATTTTTTTTATTATTCAATAATTATCATTTTGAAGTCAATGTCAAGTAAACGCCTGCCATCACATCGTAAATTTTTGTCTGCACTCGGCAATTTTAATCGCGTTGTTTCAAATTCGATGCTACAGAAATACAATTTTAATGTTTTACTTACCATTAAGTAATAAAACAATTAATGAAGAATAATAATTTACGGAATAAATTGAACTCTAAATTTATCGGTATTAGGAACTTTACCGTAGCGGAGTTACTTTTTAATGTTTTTTAAGTTATCTATTACAAATTAGTAGTATAATGATTGGAAAGTCCGGGTTACCTCTCTACCAATATAGATTTCTTTTTAAATTGTGGCATTATTAAAAATTTACTTAATTACACTACAAAATCTTTTCAAGCGTATAATTTTATGTAATTTCACATACATCGCAAATTATGAGTTTAGCCCGCAGCGCAAAAAAACCTTCCCAAAAAATGGAACATGAACTGAAGAATGTACCGATTATCACAGGATAATTATATGAAATCTCATAAAAAGAACAACGATGATCAGGTGAGGTGATCTTACAAAATAATATACCTGCTACTTTCACCAAACCAAGCAATAAGATTATTTCATATTTTTTCCTGCATGGATAACACCAATGTAAAATATAATTTCAAAAGTGAACAAAAGTGAAAGATTAAATTATGGGTAGCATCATAGATAAAAAAAATACTTATAAATGGGAAACTGACCCGTGGCGCTCTCTACTTGTACGGGTGGCGCCACCTTGAGAGTCCCGTCAGTACCTCTAACACAAATCAGATGGTTGTGAACTTCGCTAACAGCCGAAAAAGAAGATTCCTGTAATTTTACAGTTTTTGGCGGCATATTCAAAATTACTGTAATTTTACTTTCATTGCAAAATGACATTTACGGTCCATTTTTTGATTATTCATCTAAAGTTAATAATAACAATAAAATAATCAAGTAAAATTAAATGAAATGTCAAAAAATTGACCATATAATGCCTGAAGTGAGAAAAATAAAGCAATAATCATCAAGCTTATATATTTTATGGAATAAAAAAAAATACAATAAATGGAACGTTTTTTTACATATTTCAATGACAAACATGAAGAAAAATAAATGTTAGGAATTCAACAACAATGCTTCTTTTTACCACGTTTACCTGAGATTAACTGAGTCACTCAGTTAGTCTCAGTAAATTAGTAAAAAGTATATGTTCTTTCAATATGGATCGAGTTGAGTACAAAGTGAGACTAACTAAGAAAATTTCTTCCTCCCTTGCCCCAATTGAGCTAGCTTTTTATAGAACTTAGAAGTGAGTTGAAAACTTTTTGCGATCTGTACCGGATATTTGCTGATGTCTCATGTCACATCTATCTTAAAAGTGTGGTTAATGTTCTTTTAAATAGGAATTGCTTCAAGAAGTGGCATTTATGGTACTTTCAGTACCTGTTGAAAACAAAATTTGTGTATAAACTAAATTTTTGTGGTATAATCCGAGGTATAAACATTAGAGGTTATGTTATAATTGTGATCTGTGACTGTCATCCATTCTTTTTAGATATAAATTTGCCTCAATTTAGGTATCTTACTTCATCTCAGCTCACTTTGTCCTCATTATTCTTAAAAGTGAGACAGTCGACTGGTAAAAAGAATACAGTTATTGTCTCTTAAAATAAAAGTCCCACTATAAACAATAAAAACCAACTATGAATACTCAACACACACACAAATTAGCAAAATTGGACAAACTCATGATACGTCAGGCAGTTGTCAGCTTAAGATCATAGATAACACGTTAGGATGTCAGCGCTGATATATATTGTGGAAGAATCTGCAACTACCACTAACGGCGTGACAGTTCTCACTAAATTAGAAGTTTTAGTACTGACGGGACTCCCTATGTGGCAGCACCCTCGCGCTTTCAGAGATCCCCTACCTTGGGTAGCATGTCACAATTTTATTACAGATACCTGTCAAGGTCTCACGTAAATTTCAGAGATGTCCGAAACATGTTCGAAATTCATCAAACAGGGTTTTTCCACTACTAACTTTAAAGTTTGCAGTTATTGCTTCTTCTAGCCAACTGAGAAGTTGAATTTCTCTATTAGTGGCTAATAATTGTTTCTATTGTTAACCTAGTTCAATAATTGACAAATTCAAATATTTTGAGAATCCAGGGATAGTAGTTCAACAAAAACTTGTGCAACATAATTTTGTATACCCAGGAGATTATCTTTAACATATTTGCTATTTTCCTATCAAGGTAAAATTATTTGAATAAAAATGTCATTAGTTCAAAATTCGCGCTCAACCACAAATGACTGATGACATAACGAGTACGTTCATAATATATCAAAAACTGACAGTGCACTTGTCAGTCAGACGACGGAGTAAACGCTTCTCGTGGTGCGTTTGTGAAATATTTTTAATGCTTGTCTTAAATTTGGCTAGTAGTGGAAAAAAGTGTATATACACCATGGTGGTGAAGACATTTATAAACCTCGCACCTTATTCCGCTCGGGGCAAAGCCACTCGCGAAATAATATCGGTGCTCGGTCATTAATAATAGTCTTCACCACCTTGGTATATAATATACAATAAAAGATGGGCTGGTGTTGATGATTTTCTTTCCATTTTTGGTGCTCTACGAATATTCTTTACATTCTCATCAAAATTTAAAATGTTTGTAAGAGAAATTATGAGTAAACGCAGAAGCACCCGAACAGTATATTTTTTAAACATCATTCTGCAACTAATAAAAAACTTATAATTTCATTATGAAGGTTAAGGAAATTGCACTGGTTATATGAGAGCAAAATATTAGTTTATGTGTTTATTTAAAAATACTTGGAATTGTTGTTTATCGATACACACTTCAATGTACAAAATCATAAAAACTGATTTACACGTATTTTAAAAACAAACATAATCACATCACAAAAAAAGTAAAAACAAATGCGTTTTATTGACATTTCCGAAATAAGCAAAACAGTGCTATCTCAATAAAATCGTTTCTGCTAAACCAAGCCAAGGCAGTAAATCTGATTCTGTGCCGATTGCTTGTACAGTGTGTTTAGAAAAATCACATTGAAATGAAAACTTTTTTATGACGAATATAACTCGGACTACCGGCTACGACTTTACCTCGCCCGATATTCCCCCCCATATTGTCCGAAAAACTTCATTTTACTTTTTAGTCCTTATACAGTCCATTTTCCACGGTGCGAGTTGACGCTGCACCTCGAAAAAGTTGCATGCAGCTTGGCATTTTTTTTCGTTGGGTGCGTCGGTCACATGAATTAGGGCTTGCTCTATTTTCGAGCGATAAGTCACTGCGACTTGTTAACTTGGTGGATTTTGTCACACCAACCCAAAATGTCTATAGGCTGCTCCGCTCTGACATTGTAGCATAGAGATAGTAATAAAGGGAGGAGACGAAGTCACATGATCTAAAGCGTGCTCGGTCAGCCATTTTCGTGCCACGCTAATGTCAAAGTTATTTTTAAGTGTCATTGGTGTTGTAAATTACATTTTTAAAGATACTTTTGTTTTAATTGATTGACTAAAATGGTTTCTTGTGCTGTTAGAAGTTGTACCAGTCGAGACGACGTGGATACTAATAAATCTTCGGGAATAACGTACTACAGGTAAGATAAATAATATGCAGGGGTGTATTACAAATATTAAAAAGGATTCACTGCATCACATCGATTATCAATACTAAAAATTCATATATCGAAAAATATCAAATCCGGTTCTGTGCAGAAATACGTTGCGTACCATACTTAGCCACGCCCACTGATTCCACATGTACATATGGAACCTAACACTGGATGTCGTCTCCTTCCTTATTACTATCTCTATGCATTGTAGTCACTGTCAATCAAGTTGGCAACGCGTAACGTTTACCCTATTCCTGGATAAGTCGCAGCAACAAACTATCGATATGCTGATTGTACTTTTTCTCGCAGCGATTTGTCCCAGCAACAAGTCGCTGCGATGTGACGCCACGGGGAAAATGAACTTAATACAGGTACTATAGGTGTTTTCGATTATTCACTTTTGGCTGCTGGTAGCAGCTCGTAGTGACTGAATTTCGTTCGTTTATTACCGGGCGTGACGCCTAGTCTTACCTTCTCATTGCCTCTTGAGCGCATACCGAATAATATTAGCTTCAAGCCTTTTTTATGCCACGGACATGGAATATTTGACGTTTGACCGGTTTGACGTTTATTTAAAGGTTAAGATTGTGCCGATTTCGATTAAAACCTTACTAAAACTATCTAAATATGCAAAATTATAAGATCAAAAACATTATAATTGATTACTGTTCTTCTAAAAACACAGGAAATTCATTGGCATTGGCACATGACAAGTGGTTTTGAGGATCCTAAAAAATCGTGTACCTTTTGCTTAAAAGTCGTGACGACTGAGGCGTTACGCACAAGTTGCTCATATAGTTTTTTTGCAGCCGTCACGAAAATAGAACTTTCGCTATGATGTATTAAATCGAATATGAAACTTCACACAAATCGTACCGAAAGTAGGTATTTTCGGAATGTTTTTTTCACTTTCGGTACGACTTTTTGGAGCTTTAGCTCTTCACGGTAGGTTATTTTTGAGCGACCGGGGGTCGCGACGCAAAAGATCTGACCGTTACGTTATGTTACGTAACGTTATGTTACGTTGCTTCGTTATGTGCCTTGCTTGCGTGTGCTCTCTCCTGAGTCTCTCTCTCTCGTTTACGAAGCAGCGATTCATATGCTTCGGCTGGGAATCGAACCCGGGCCGCCCGCGTGGAAGGCGAGCATTCTACCACTGAACCACCGATGCTATATTAAAATTCTATGCAAAGCTGGTATTCGCAGTGCTGGTGATCTACTTGAATTTGATCGGATAAATTTTTACTATTATTTCCATAATTTTTTTTTGCGAGATTGATCTTTTTTGTTTATTAACAGCATCGGTTGTCAGGACGGTAGGTCGTGTTTACTGGTTTCTAAGTTCAACACGTCGGTAAGTGATTAACTTACCGTTCAGACGTCGAAAAGTAATAAATAACAATAATAATAACAATTTCACCAAAATGCAAAATATATTTTAAACTGATCGAGAAGTATAAATGTCACTTTTGACATTTCGTTCATTTCGAAGAAATTTAAATTATTTCATTCGGAATTTATTTCAATACGATCGCGCAAAAAATGGTATAAGCATTTCGAACGTTTGCATGTAGATTCCTCTCGTAAAATTGGACAAAATGATATGAGGATTAAAGGGTCTAGCACATTTACTTCTCGAAATACAAGGTGTTGAAATTTTGAAAACTTGAATGTTTTAATTCGATAACTTTAAAATGGATGGATAAATTGATTTGACATTTGGCAGGTTGTTTTTAAATGTAAAAGGGCATATTTTGATAGAAATAAGTAGTAGTTTGTGCAACTAGTGTGGATATGATGGCCATATCACACGAGGACAATCGTTCTAGTGCGATATGGACAATCCACACGAGTCGAACAGCATATTTTTTCTACGACCCAATTAAGAAAAAATCTAGAAAATAAAAATTTTCATAAACTGTAATACCTATAACTTCAAATTGAAAATTTATCAATTCAATTTTATGTTTCCACTAATTTTTTTGTGGTAAACGTACAGTTCTTGAATGTCCAATTTGTATAATGCTACGGTTCCCCTTTTTAAATATACGATGCTGTTATAAGTAGATGCTGCCAGTCGGACTCCCTCATGAAGGGTACCATACTATTATCTATAATAATGAATATTATGCTAAATCTTTCAAACGTCTACCTGCTGTCGTTATTAATATCAAGCAGAATAATTATTTAAAAATAAAATTAACAATAAAAAAAACTTCTTCACGGGGAATCGAACCCGGGTCTACCGCGTGAGAGTCTGGTTTGGTTACTACTCGACCACCGAGGAATATGCAAATTGTTTATCTATAACGTCAGATGTATTACATAATTTTTGCTTAAAAGGAACTAAAGTTCCTACCGTGTGTCCCCCGACACGCTCTACCTTTTTTAGATTCGGAATTATTTTCAATATCATTGTAGACAGCCTTAGCGATGACATTTACGGAATTTTTATTATGACATCGCTTGTCAAAATAAATTTGTTGATAGCTCAAAAGTATTTTCAATTTTCCGATTCAGAAATGTAAATCGACAACGAAAGTGACGAGGAAATAACTATTCCACATGAAATCAGTGAAGCTGCTAACTGTTATAATTGTACAATTAATATACGACTCGCTGGACTCGACTTGAAACTGCCTACTCATCCCGTAAAATATCACTTTCGGGACTTGTTACGTAAATAACTATTTCTCGATTTTTGTGGTAACAGCTCTTGAGTTATTTCTTCGGCAGCCTAATCAAAGTTGAATTTTTGACTTTTGTCATGTTCACTCATTTTCTCTACGTTTGCAATGGCGCCATTTTTCAGTCACTTTATTTATCAATACCACAGAAACAAACAGCAAACGATGTTTATTGTGTTAGGGCTTCAAAGTAGGTAGTATTAATTTTTATTTAAAAATTATGAAGAATTGGCGGAATTGTAAAGAATAGCGTATACACCTCTCGACTAAAGTGACATTAATCCATTAATACCACCAGCGGGATTAAATTTCACTTGATCTACTGTAAATGGAACTTAAAAAATTTGACAACAAAATCCTTTGCAGTCTAAAAATAAAATCTCTCCTTAGTGTCAGATATGGAGCAGAATTTAATAAAAACTGAATTATTCACGTGGTATCTACCGAAACTTTAAATTAAAAATATTTTGGTTTGGTTTCCCAAAAAATTTACAAAAAGTATAATGAATAGATACACCAAAAGGAACATACAGAAGAGGATGTAGGTATTTCGACTTAACAAGTAAATTTAAAATCCTCAATAAACGGAAAACCGTTATCTATGAGCATTTTAATCATACACAAAATGAGGATGAAATATTTCTCAGCAAAAATCTCATTTAAATTACAACAAAAATGCTGTTAAATTAAAATAAATCATGAAATCAAACAATTTTATTTTGTTGAATCTACATTATATTTAACCTTAAAGTTGTGACTCGTTTCGCTAACACAGTAGCTTTTTCAAACGAATGGAGGTATAATGAGAAATTTTCAATTTATACAGTGCCTTGATACTAAATTATACGGATATTTAACAATAAAATTATAATCTATTTACAAGGAAATGAAATGAGTTTGTCTAAATATGGGATTAACTAAAATATTTAACCAGTTTACCTGGAAACTCAATCACAACAATCCTACAGGAACCTTTCTAGGTAAAAAGGTTTAATAAGTGAGAATTGTTAATATCAAGTTGGTCGTTAAGAAGATTATCTGAATATTTGTTTTTATTTATCTCTATGGCTTCTAAAAGATTTAATTTGAAGGATTTAGGTTCTATATGCAAAATTTCAAAATTTGAATCGAAAGAGTGTTGGTTTGCTAATAAATGATTTGAATAGTTGGACAGATTTATTAGCAAACCAACACTCTTTCAATTCAAATTTTGAAATTTTGCAGATAGAACCTAAATCCTTCAAATTAAATTTTTTAGAAGCCCTAGAGATAAATAAAAACAAATATTCAGATAATCTTCCTAACGACCAACTTGATATTAACAATTCTTCCTTATTAAACCTTTTTACCTAGAAAGGTTCCTGTAGGATTGTTGTGAATGAGTTTCCAGGTAAACTGGTTAAATACTTCAGTTAATCCCTATTTTGACAAATTCATTTCATTTCCTTGTAAATAGATTATAATTTCATTGTTAAATATCCGTATAATTTATTATTAAGGCACTGTATAAATTGAAAATTTCTCATTATATCTACAACAAGTAAAAGCCTCATCCATTCAATTTTTGAAATAAATCCTGGAACTATGTCATAAATGACCTTCGCAGAGCTTGCAAATAATATTTAATAGTATTATTTGAAAAAGATTCTTTCCATTTGACAGATAGATGTTTACAAAAGTAATCTCCACATTTTTGAGTTTTTATTCAAATATTTAGTTTTATTTTATCTATATTTTTTGATAAATAAATGAAGATAAAAATTGAAACTCGTTCACAGATGTCTCACATTAATATTATGAAAATAAAAAACAATTACAACACAGAATTTGATTAAATTCTCTTGCTACAACCCAAAAAATGAATTATTAATATCAATTTATAGTTGTGCTATTTAAAGTCACAAATATCAGGACTGGACTTTACCCTCAATTAAAAAGGTAAAACCTCGGGTAAAACTTTTAATGTCATGAAGCAACATACTGATATCAATGGCAAATTATTATTTTAATAAGTATTGTTATTTCTACAATTTGTTAAATTGAGCAGTTCCAATATAAATAGAATAATGACAATTTATTTAATCATTTGATTCCAAGTACCTAGAACTATTGTTTTGTTAAATTAGTGCAGTAGATTTTCAAACAAATCCCTCATGTTTTAAGTAATAAATCATATGAAAATATATAAATTCTGTCAGAAATCTCAAGCTTTAGCCAAAAAACTTTTCTTTCTCAAAGCAGTTAAAACCTTTGACTAAACCAAGCTGTACAAATCCACTTATAATCATTAAATTATTTTATAAAGTTCACGAAAATAAACGAAACTGAAAACTACTACAACTACAATCTAATGATAGTAACTGAGATGTCAAGAATCTTAAAATAACTTATCGAATTAGCGCTCGCAAACACCGGCAAACATAACCTCAAAAATCTTACCTATATAATATTGAATTCCAAAAATAAAACAACAAGAACTACACACCACCCACCACTGTTATAACTCGTGTTCCTCAAAAAAATTCGAGCAAGTCATTTCCAATAAAACTAAACAAAACATGTTGAAAGAAAAAATCGCACAGTACCACACTGCGTATATGGGTACTAGTTATATGGTACCCTCTCGTCCGTTCCGCGGTGATCGAAACGCGACAATGCGATCGCGAGCGCTAAGCTTCGCGATTATATTTTCGCGATTGGGTACCCAGAAGTGGAGTGTAAGAGAGAAATGTGCAATTTCAAACAAGGGAGACCGCGTTCAGGACCGGGGCCACACCATGGGGCATCCACAAAAACGTTGTGTATGTTAAAATTTTTATCTTTTTTAGATATAATACAATATATTATATAAATGAATTGAATAATATACAGGAGTTCAGATATAATGAAATAATATTTTTTATGCACGACCGGGCGAAAAAGTCCAGATTATAAATATGTTTAGCGGGCGTAAAGTGTCACTTTACCGCCCGCGGTAAAGTGGTAAAGTTTATTCTTTTAAAAATGCACATGTAGTTAGTAAAACAAACTTTATTATTATTATTTATAATCATGGAAATATTTGGTACAATAAACAAAATATGAGTTTAATAAAGAAATACTTAATAACTTTAAAAGCCCAAACATAAGATCCTCACACTTATAATTTTATACTAATAACACAATTTGAACAATTACTTATAGAAATGTTAGGATTTGCTACCTTGCTCTGTTGTAAGTTGCTACGAACTTCTACTAACTCCGTATGATTTGGGTTACTGCTGGAAGGTGTATGCTCAACAGAATCGGTATGTAAATTTGAAAATGCTGTGCGACTATTATAGTAGAAGGCATATCAGCATTGACAATTTTTTTGGCGATTTTTATTTTATTTGCCACAGAATCTTCAATATAACCTTCTGCCACCGTTGTAGACTTCCAACCAGCATGTCGCTTTATGTTAAGGATATCCTCACCTGCATTAGCTAACAAAGTTGCTGAAGATCGTATAAAACAATGACCTGTGTAGTCTGTTGGAGTAGGCAATTTTAAATAAGTTGCTATTTTAAAAGGAATTTGACCAAATGTATTCTTTCCAACCACCTGACTGGAACATTTTCCATTACGATAATACACAAAAAAACGTCCGTGGTTGGTATTTGTCGTACGTAGTGAAGCATATTTTCGATATAAGTCGAGCTAACTTGGTGATTCCTGCTCTTTGTCAATCACACTGAAAATGCGGTCAATTTTAGTTTTAGATGCTCGTATGGTTACCAATAACGTTGTTCCTAAATCTTGAATATCATCTATTGAAATATTAGCTAATTCCTCTCGACGACATGCTCCACAAATACCAAAAATTAGTGCAACCTACAATAAATAATCATATTAACATAATTAACATCGAATAAGATGACCATAGAGACGACGGCTTATGGCATTTGGACTTTTCCAGAAAAAATGCAAGAAATACATTTTCTGTATAGATACCATCTATAACATTCTTCAATTTGCACCAGCTAACAAATTCATCGTAGACCTTATCGTATATTCTCTTAGATTTGGCGGGTAGAAAACCTAATTTTGCATCTTCTGCTGCTTTAAAAATTTCCGGTGGTGTTCCGGAAACTATTTCATCGTCACTACTGTCCATTACATAAACAAAATATATAAAACTTCTTCGAAAATATACTAAGAAACTTGCAATACGTGAAGTCGGCTGTAAATAAAAATGGCGTCTACCTATTCTTGTCCTATTGACTTGGTTGCTATGGTAACGCGTATAGGTATATAGATTATTGTTTTATCATCTTATTAGTTTCAATTAGACTCATTTTTATTTAACTATACAAATAATTTGGTAGATTTTATCCAGGGTGAGTTATAATAATATCGAGGTATAAAATTTATCCAACTTGAAACATTTATAATAACCTACTCACAAAAGGTGAAAAATAGAAAATAAAACATATTTATTAATAAACTATCATTAATACAATCGTGCATAAAATTTTGTATATTTATTAATAAATGACTATTAAAACGGTCGTGCATAAAATATTGTATGTATTTCAGGCGTAAACAGCGTTTATGGACCTTACGTGTTAATAGCCCTCGCCTTGCGGCTCGGGCTCTTACTTACATGTTGCGGTCCATAAACGCCTGTTTTACGCCCTTGATACATAATAGTATATTACATATCAAGAGTTGTAAGTTGCTTATTACATGCGAATAGAAAAGTTGCACACGAGCTGCGTAGCGGCGAGTGTAGTAATTCTATAAGCATGTAATAAGATTACAACTCTAGTTGTGTACTATACTTTTTCTACGAACAACTTCATTAATAAAAATGAAACGCATGAATAACATGTACATTCACACTAACAGCTAGTGACATCTAGTCTTATTATTTATTAAACGTCAAAACAACCTCTACTAACTCGTTTCCATGGTTACTCGAAACCATTGACTGACTAGGCTTTGGTGATACATTGTTGTTTTTCTAGAACTGAAGCGTAATTTTTTTATTACGTGCTAGTCATTACGTGTCAGTATCCGTAATGATCTATTTACTTAGTAACCAAATAGTAGGTAATATGAAATTTCAGAACCTTAATATACCCTAAGGTGTTAAGGTGTTCTCAATT
Organism: Galerucella tenella; assembly: GCA_910591685.1. Classification (NCBI taxonomy): domain Eukaryota; kingdom Metazoa; phylum Arthropoda; class Insecta; order Coleoptera; family Chrysomelidae; genus Galerucella; species Galerucella tenella. The sequence continues at coordinate 33,479 of CAJUYH010001608.1, forward strand.
GTGTACAAATTTAGCCCATTCCCGTTTGTTACCAGCCTTTAACTTCGCCTCCTGCCGATTTAGTCCACGCTCTTTCAGAATTTTCGCTACTGCATCATCCCAGGTTTTCCGTGGTCTTCCTATTGGTCGCTTTCCACATGCTTTTGTTTGCCATATCACTTTTGCCTGTTGTTTGTTTTTCATGCGTACTAAGTGGCCATACCACCTTAACTGATTCCTTTCTATGCTTTTTCCCAGTGGTCCTACTTCTAGCTGTTCTCTTAGATAATCATTTCGAATTTTGTCCCTTCTTGTGATTCCTAATACTGCTCTCAGATACTTCATTTCAACCGTTTGTAATTTTCTTTTTGTCTCTTTCGTAAGCACCCAGCTTTCACTCCCATACGTTAAAATTGGCTTAAAAACGGTTTTATAGACTGTCATTTTTGTTCTTTTCGACAATTTTTTCTTACGGATGAAAGTATTATGCAAATAACTATTAACGATATTAAAAAATCTTTTTCTACTACCGTGTGTAAAGTACGTACTTTAGACACATTTTCGAGTGCGTAAAACTTTATTTTACGCACTAGTGCGTAAAGAGTTTTACTTTACGCACTAGTGCGTAAAGAAAAAATTCCAATATGTATGTAGTTATAGATATCTAGTCTTATAAAAATATAGGTATAATAAACAGATATTAAATCTAAGTTTTTTTCATAAATTGGAGATAGAAACCAATAGAATTCGGTAAAGTAACCTAATAATTATTGTTAAATAATTATTGAGTACTGGAAATAATACGGTAAATAGGTATAAGTTGGCGGTGAGTGACTGACATTTCTTTGTGAATTGAATCTGACATTTAAAATTTAAATTGAGATCTTCCGACTATACCTAGAGTAAGCAATTGTATTTTATATTTAGGAATTGAATATTTTTATAAAACTATGATGTTATTTTAGATTATTATAAAAAGACTCTTCTAAAGAAAAATTTAACTTACTTTACGCACTAGTGCGTAAAGTATGTTTCTTTACGCACTAGTACCATTAAACTTTTGTATTTCAATTAAATATTCGCTATTAGAAAAAATATTGTATGCAATTCGTGTGTAAAGACCTTTTTTTCGACTCATGTGATTGTCGCATTCGCCTTCGGCTCATGCGACAATATTCACATTCGTCAAAAAAAAGGCTACTTTACACACTAGTTACATAAATAACTATTCCATAACAACACCCGCACAAAACTACCATTTGAAACTCCCACTGCACTTTTACCAGAATAATAGCAATTGTAACTACAATATCACTTTGATTCTAACTAGACAAAAATATGTTAGATGGGCTACCGCCGGTCCTGATCAATGATTCATTCTTGTAATGCTATCGGCGATAGCATTTCATCAAACCTGATTTGCCGTCACTTTTGCGGAATCCTCTGAAGCATTGAAGAACTAATTAAACAATTACAATTGGAAATAACTATTTCGAAAAGAAAAATTATTTCTGTACTAAAATGTAGAGGAAGTAGTTGAATATTTTTAGTTGAACCCTTTTATAAAAACTACAGTGTCACAAAGTGATGTAACGATGACTCATAAGTCTGACTGAAGTCTAAGCGCATTCCAAAGTATTTCACGGTTCTTCAAACTACTGTTAAGTGTTATATTCCAATTAGTTTTTGTGTTAAAATATTTGGAAAACTGTTAACCTCATCAGTTAAAAAAATTTCAACAGTACTGTGAATCTTCTTCGGTATTGTTTGAATAAAATTTGCAGTTCCCAAAGTGACATATTATTTATTAAATATTCTATAAGTACTATATACTATAAGTATACCCTTGAGTATGTGTTTATAATCAAGGGTATTACTAAACATTGTATACACTCTTTCATAATAGTTATTTATGTAATAAGGATCATAAAGACGATCATTATGGTACAAGTCGTGAATGTTATCGGGCGAGGCGTAGCCGAGTCCGATAACACGGCGTGTGCCATAATGATTGTTTATGATTCGTATTACATACAAAATTTTATCTGATGGCAATTTTTGGTGCCAACAACCAAACAGGATTACAAGTTTGCCAACAATCATCAACTACTGATGCAAAAACTGTAGAATCCATTGGAATTAATATTACAAATTGTAGTAATTGTTCTTTTACCATTTATAATAAATAGTTTTGTACATAGTTATGCATTTTGAATAAACTTTTTTGATCAAACCATTACATGTTTTCCTTATAGAATTTCATTATGGTACTTAGTACCATAATGAATTCATTATGGTACTTAGTCCCATAATGAGCTTCCTTATGTCATCAAAATTGAGTGACATAACGTTGTCATTATGACATGCCATCAGATAATAGTTATTTATGTACCAGGGCAGTGAAGTGATTATGAGATGAGCGAGCGAAGTGAATAACAGGCGATTTCGAAAAAGACACTTTACTGACGTGGTGCATACAAAATTTTATCGCCAACTGTTCAGAATTCAGAATTTGAAAACTTATTAGTATATTGTATAATTAGTTGGAAAAGCATAATATTCCCAAACGACTGTGATAATTACAGGAGTTTGGGAATATGCTTTTCCCACGAATTATACATACTATATTTTCTTCGATCGTTGATTTACATTTAAAAAATTGAATAAAAATATTTCATTCAAGATGTAATCAAGTAAGTTTAGATAGGTTTCTCTATGTTCATATTGAAATATAGAAGTGGTTACCATGGAAATTACTTTGTTATGACAAAAGTAAAATAATTTTTCTCTGATCGAATATATTGACGAATCACTTAATAATAAAGTAGAAGTGGCTAATAAAATATTCAACACCCCTGCCTCGACTTCAAATGAAAATGATCGAAACGAGATGATCCAAACAAATTAGCCATGCAGCTTCAACGTCTATAAATTCTCGTTGCCCTTCAGTACAATTTACAAATTATACAAATTGTACAATAAATGTAAATATTAACAACAATTAATTTGTGATTGAGAATAACGTTATAAATTAGATGTTTCTTTTATTTCTTCCATAACAACTTCATCAATATAATAGATATTTACGATATAAGTGTTGTAAAGATTCATATTACGAAATGAGATGGGAAATTTGTCAAACGAGGCCGTCAGGAAATTACATATTGGTAGTAGGTAAAGACACTTTACTGACGTGGTGCATACAGCATTTCATCGCCAACTGTTCAGAATATGAATAACTGAGGTATATTTCATTGCATTTTATTATGACTAAGTAAACAGCAAATTTAATATAGAACAAATCTACTTATTATTTGTTATATTGAAATTGAACGCACACCCTGAAGCATTATAAAAGTTAATTCCTGAAGTCCAAGGAGCTCCAGCTGAAAACGTTTGAGGGTTATTATCTATATTAAAAATGTGCTCTGCAATCGTGTCACTTTTCCATCCTCCGTGGCGTTTCAAATTTTTTTTACTGCCGCCTGCGTTGGCAAAGAGAGTGGCAGATGTTCGACGGAAACAATGTCCCGTGTTAAGGGTCATCTACCAAATTCGACCTTGCACAATTATGCTTTGTATATTTTTTTGTTTCCCTACGTCCTCACGTTTAAGTTCACATAACGAAAATTTTATTAGAAATATGGAAGCTCCGCAACATGTAGGTAGCCAGGCAGTCCAAGAAGATTTTGGTTCACGTACTACTCTATAAGCTTCGTCAGTACTGAACTGGGAGACCGCCGAGACCGGCGAGCGTTGTATCAACAATGGAACGGCACGCGACTACCGAAGCAGAGAGACAATGTCAGTCATAGAAGGATAGAAAAGCGAGATATGGATTTTTATCCGATATTTTAGTGGTAGCAACCGAATTTCAATAAGGAATTGTACGGTCATAAGTAATTTGAGGATTCTGAGATTTTCATATAGTATTCATAAAGCTTCAAATTAGACTTCTTATCAATTAGTTTTTCCATTTAATCCATATTTAATTCTTTACAAGGGCTCAAACTTTGCTTAATATGTGTAATTACCTCATGATTCGTATTTTTTCAACAAAATTTGGTTAGCATTTCAAAGTTTTTATTCGATGAGAACTCTTAACTTTCTTTCTTAATTTTCAATACATCCATTACCTCAAAATTCTTTGCCAAAAATATTTCGACATTTTGTCAAATCGCTGCCGATAGATTCCCCTTAAGTAATGGTTCTGGCAGATGCAGATGTTTAGCAATTTTGCTTGAAACAGAAAACACTTCCGATAGTATGGATGCCAATTGGCAGAGCAGTGCATTTACAGTTGCTGTGGGTTAGGAACAATCGATCGTAAGAGTTGTGCTTAGGACGCAAAGAGAAATATTTATTGAATAGTTCTATAGATTTAACTTTTCCTTCAAACTCTTCAGTGACTACAAATAAACGAGGCTAGTTGATCTTTGTTTTGGTAAATGAACAACCAAAATTGTCTCTTTGTGCTCTATGACACATACTTTTAAATTCAAAAGTTCTTCATTACGTAAAGCTCCAGCAATTCCAAATGAAACACATATCTGAATATCTGAAAAAATGCTACATTGTATCATTTTGGTATTGAAAAGTTTGTACAAATTACTTGCAACTAATAAAAATTCAAGTATTTCTTCTTGTGAAAGAGTTTTGTATTTCATTGGAACCATGATTCCTTGCTTTTTGATTTAAAAAAGCCGTTAGTTTCAAATATTTACCGATGTTGACGTCTTGCTTCACTGAAACGGTTGCTTTAAGCTTTAAACATGGAATAATACGACCACATTGAAGGGGTACAATACTTCTTTGATAAATCGGAAAAATATGCCAGTTACAGCTGTTTTCATTGTATTTCCTTACTTTAAGCGTTTTCGATTATTTACTTTTGGCTGCTAGTAGCAGCTCGTAGTGACTGAATTCCGTTCGTTTATTACCGGGCGTGACGCCTAGTCTTACCTTCCCCTTGCCCCTCAAGCACATACCGAAAAGTATGAGCTTCAAGCCACGGACATTAAAAATTTGACGTTTGTCCGGTTTGACGTTTATTTAAAGGTTAAGATTGTACCGATTACGATTTTACCAAGAATTGCTATACCGGTGTAAAAAAGCATCGTAAAACCTGGTATAACTTTATACCCAGAATAACTATACCTAGTATAAATCTCCCTTGTAAAACCGGCCCTTAATCCTTACTAAAAATATGTGAACATGCAAAATTTTATTATCAAAAACATTATAATTGAAAACTGTTCTTCTAACAACACAGGAAATTCATTGGCATTGACACATGTCAGGTGGTTTTGAGGATCCTAAAAAATCGTGTTCGATTTGCTCAAAAGTCGTGACGTCTGAGGCGTCACGCACAAGTGCTTGAAGCCCAAATAAAAGAAAGCGATATTTAGGTATTTTTTCGCGAGATCCCGTTGATGTGAAGTCGGTTACAGAGCGGTTATACCCCCACCAAAGAAATTTGAAAGGTTGTTATCGTTCATGATCTCTCGCGAAAATAAACCGTTTAACCGGATAGATTTAACTTCACAACAATAATAAATAAAAAGTGACGAGTTACAAATTGTTTCTATCGTTTGAAAAATGTTTTCTTTAGCTTTAACTATAATTGACGATTTTTTTGATATTAGCCTTCCCGTAGTTATGTCATCACAAGTAACGTTGCATAGTTCAGTCAGGCTACGAGTTTCGGATGATTATTTTCACCCTAGGGTGAATCATATGGATTGGTTAGACAAATATAATGAAACGGTGTTTTTTCAGCTTTTTAGAATGAAAATAAACACTTTTTCGCAGTTACTAGCTGTTATGTTGCACAATGATCAAAATTTTTTATTAATTTTTTATTAATTTTCAAATGTCACTCCTGTCAATTAAATTTCTATAACCGCCAGTAACCATACTCATAGATGCGGCAACTGAAAGAGATACCGATTTATAACTTATTGCGTCACAAATTACATACTCCCCTATTACAAAAATGCAGTGAGAACTGAATAACAGTTCCCGTTATATCAACGGGATCTCGCGAAAAAATACATTTTGTGTCTATTGCACCACTCCATAAAAATGTCGTACTGGCGATTGAATTTTTCATTAGATTTTTCTGGCAAGTTCTCAAGACGTCTCTAATGACTTCTCTTGAATTTCAGGCGGTGTGCACTGAATATTTTCCATAATTATAAATAAATCGCAAGAAAACTATTATCGAGCCCTAATAGGGAGAAGCCACTTGAAGTTGCAGTCGTATGCGCGAACTTATGTCAGTGCCATTTTGTGAAATTGAGATTCGACTTCAAATCAGTAGCGTAACGTGCTCACATTTTGTAGGTTAACACAAAATAACAATGTTAAACATGTATTCATCGTAAGTATAGTTTGAATAAAACATATTTTGGAATTATTTCATGCTTTTCGCGATATTTTCACATACAATAGACACTGGTATATGAAAATACTTCGATTGGCGATGTTTGCTTGTAGCGCCAATGGCATGAAACGGTCGTATTACGAGGCGGCGACATAAATAAAATTTGATTTCTGCGCAAGACACTTGGCAAACTTCACGTGGTTTCTTCTTATGTGAAACGAAGTCTACGATAAAATAAACTGTTTATTCACTTCCGGAAACCAATCTGATAATTGACGGCTTTACTAACGGTTGGCGATAATAGTTATTTTCACAGGTTCTGAGAATACCATAATACAAAAAAGGGATACATGTAGGTATCAGAATTACTTTAACCAACATTCTTCTTAGGCTTGAAATGCTACCAGAAATGTCTGTTTCGTTATTGGCCAGTTTTTTAAAGGGAAACTGGGGTTGATAAGTTTTTCTTCTTAATAAATCCCAAATAAGTTTCATCAACAGTTTTGAATGCATCAGGCTATAAATGTTTTTTGGGAAGGTGTCTCATTATCAGCTCAAGGCACCCAGTATGGTAAGTATATGAGAATATGGCCTAAGTGATAATAATTGTTATTGCAGCAGTCATGGGGCAGATGGACTCAAGAGCACTTCAAATATTTTGCAAAGTTCGACCAACATATTGCATTTGAGATGGTTTCCTGATACTTACATAATGAATATGAATAAAAATGTTACTAACAATATAATTATGCAAATTTTAGTAGGTATATCCGATGAATGAATCACCGCTTACGAGTACAGCTACGACTGTTCCGAGAATTCGTAACAACTATTAGTAATTAATTTCAATTCATAGATTATTTCGTTGCAAATAACGCTGTGGCATTTTGACGAGTATATTGGAAAATAAAATACACTGAAAGGTCACGGTGTATGCACAGTGGTTCCAGATAAACGAGATAAAATCTTGTTCAAGTAGGGGAATTTTGACAAACTGGTTAGATGGTTAGTTTCTTCACTATTGGAAAAAACCGTTCAAAGTGCTACTTACAGATTTTTTTATTCGGTAAACAAAATGAACGGCTAGAAGTGAAACAAATTTCACATATCGAGGAGACCACAGATTTCAAACATCAATGACAAGACCTGCTCTATTTTGTAATGCAAGGATAATGACAAAGATCACAAATTTGTAATTATGAAAATAACATCGGCAGAAATAAAAAGGTAGAACGTGTCGCGGGACACACGGTAGGAACTTTAGTTCCTTTTAAGCGAAAATTATGTAATACATATGACGTTATAGATAAACAATTTGCATATTCCTCGGTGGTCGAGTAGTAGGCGAACCAGACTCTCACGCGGTAGACTCGGGTTCGATTCCCCGTGAAGAAGTTTTTTTTATTGTTAATTTTATTTTTAAATAATTATTCTGCTTGATATTAATAACGACAACAGGTAGACGTTTGAAATATTTAGCAGAATATTTATTATTATAGATAATGGTACGGTACCCTTCATGAGGGTGTCCGACTGGCAACATCTACTTATAACTAACAGCATCGTATATTTAAAAAGGGAAACCGTAGCATTATACAAATTGGACATTCAAGAACTGTACGTTTACCACGAAAAAATTAGTGGAAACATAAAATTGAATTGTTAGAAATTTTTCTTTTCTAGATTTTTTCAAGTGGGTCGTAAAAAATATGCTGCTCGACTCGTGTGGATTGTCCATATCGGACTTGAACGATTGAGCACTCCTCCTACGGCGTCGTGCTCATACTTCGTCCTCGTGCGATATGGCCATCATATCCACACTAGTTGCACAAACTACTATTATACTTCTATCAAAATATGCCCTTTTACATTCAAAAACCAGCTGCCAAATGTCAAATCAATTTATCATTCCATTTTAAAGTTATCGAATTAAAACATTCAAGTTTTCAAAATTTCAACACCCTGTATTTCGAAAAGTAAATGTGCTAGACCCCATGATCCTCATATAATTTTGACCAATTTTACGAGAGGAATCTACACGCAAACGTTGTAATTACCCTTAACGTTCGAGATGCTTATACCATTTTTTGCGCGATCGTATTGAAATTAATTCCGAATATAGTAGTTTACCTAACTAGTGCGGAAAGTGATACTTTTCCGCACGTGTTAGGTACACTATTTTTTCTACTAGCATGCGGAAAGAACCCAAAAGTAATCATAAATCAACATTTCTCATTATATACATATCAACAAATTAATTATTATTATTTGACATTCATTTGATGATGCTTATACCAGGGCCATCAAAAAATTATTGAAAAATAAGTTGTTTTTTTATTAAAAATTATAGCAGCATTATAATAAATTTATTAATTTTTCAGTCATTTGGTAAACTTGGATATACAAAATACATATTTTGAATATTCAAATGTCAGTATATTCCTCAAATGTCAATAAATTTACTTTCCGCACTAGTGCGGAAAAGTGACTCTTTCCGCACGCTTTTTAGTGCGGAAAAGATTCACTTTCCGCACGTTAGTAGAAAAAAGTAATTTAAATTTCTTCGAAATGAACGAAATGTCAAAAGTGACATTTATACTCCTCGATCAGTTTAAAATATATTTTGCATTTTGGTGAAATTGTTTTTAAGCTATTTATCACTTTTCGACGTCTGAACGGTACTTACCGACGTGTTAAACTTAGAAACCAATAAACACAACCTACCGTAATGACCGATGCTGTAAATAAACAAAAAAGATCAATCGCGCAAAAAAATTATGGAAATAATAGTAAAAATTTATCCGAACAAATTCAAGTAGATCACCAGCACTGCGAATACCATCTTTGCATAGAATTTCAATATAGCATCGGTGGTTCAGTGGTAGAATGCTCGCCTTCCACGCGGGCGGCCCGGGTTCGATTCCCGGCCGAAGCATATGAATCGCTGCTTCGTAAACGAGAGAGAGACTCAGGAGAGAGCACACGCACGCAAGCATGGCACATAACGAAGCAACGTAACATAACGTAACGTAACGGTCAGATCTTTTGCGTCGCGACCCCCGGTCGCTCAAAAATAACCTGACGTAAAGAGGTAAAGTTCCAAAATACATTTTAAATTTTGAGATATTTATTGAAATAAACAGTGATTCAACAGCATAAAACTCCAGCTTGTTGACGTGTCAAAAATATATATGGAAATGATACCCAAGCAGAATTTTCGCTGTTGTGAATGAAAAAGTTAATGGGCTGATCGAATGTTTCTGATCTTTTAAAATCGGTTCCGATTACTCTTCCAGTACATATGTTTCCTAGTGAGTCTGTGAAAGATACCTGGAAGAAAAAAATCGAGTTCAACGTTGTTTGTGCCAACTAGAATATACATTTTTTTCTCTCGTTTCTTTGATTTGAACGTTAATATAATACGCAGATACTTAAAACTTTAGATGTTCGCTAATGTTTACCCCTAGGCATCTGTAATTCTAGCCGTAGAACTAGTATTAAGTTCTGTGATTCAAACCAAAACAAACAATCAATATGACAAATGGCAACTATCACCCACAAAAGTTGCGTTAGTTTTATGCCCGAATGATTAACAAGTCCAATTAAGCTCACTGCACCGTCATCTAAGTGAAGTCTCCACAAAATTTTAAGCCAAAAAGTAACTAATTTAAAAGAACACCTTGAGTTTCTTGATGAAGAACCAAAAATCTTAGTTTAGAAGTTTGCAGAAGGGCTTTTTTTCCCACGCTAGGTACTTCTTTTTCTTCCCAGTTTACCGTCTTTTTGCATTATATTATATCTTTATATTTTTAATCAAAATTGTAGCAAAGCATGTTTTTTTTTAATTGAAATTGGCCGTTCAAATTCTCTTTTGGCTTTCCATGATGTAAATTGGTATTACAGTTTCCCGTAATATTGTCGTATTTAATAAAGCGCGTTACCAATAGATGGCATTGACCGTTCAAGGGTTCAGGTAAGAAGCAACAACTACTTCCCGGGCAATAGACACCGACGGATATTGAATTACACTTCAAAGTATAGTTATCTTGATCGTGTTTGAGCTCTTTTGATTTGATTTTAAAAGCTATATCTGACTGTTTATAATAAAAAGGATCATTCAAACAATACAAAACAACCAAATTACAAGTATAGTTAAAATAATACCCTTCTTGGTGTGCGTCATCGATTGTGACTTATATCCGGGTTTTCGGCATGTCGTTTATTTTATTTGCTATTTTGACATATAGCTAACCTTAAATTTGATAAATAAAATCATCAGGATCGTATTAAGCCAAAGCCGAGAAGGCTATGAAATTAATAATTACCAGCTTCTTTTTCTAAGTGAAAATACTTCAGAACTTTCAAAATGCTGATGTTTTTTCGTGTATCTAGGCATATTTTTGTATTATTTAGATAATTATAACAATAAGATTAATATTCACTTCTCATAAATAATAATTGACCGTAAGCAACAAAGTACACACCTGACAAGAACTGTCAGTGTGACAGTAGAAAAAGACGTAATACACATTGCCGCTACGAAAGTTACGCCTTCGTAGTATTTTAACCTCGCGATTGATAGGTTGCGATGGCGCGTAATCTAAACATCAACCAATCAAATTTTTGTAAGTCAAAGATTAGGGTTAACGTTTGTAAAACATTCAAATGGTTCATTATTGTGATATTTTTATTAGGATTAATCACAGACCTGCCTTTTTTCCATTTCTTCCTACGTAATGTGATAGAAGGAGATTAACAATCGATGACGCACACCAAGAAGGGTATTATTTCAACTATAAAATGATTGTTTTTCCTCAGAACGACTGTCATTGCTGCCAACTTGTCGGTTGGTGGACATGCCCTATACGTCATAAGTTATCTATGGTATACTGGATCTGCCAACTGAAAATATGACAGCCTAATTAATATAAAATAAACAGTCCTGAGTCCTATTATATTATTTAAGTAAGGACATACGGTATTGTACGTAAGCACGTCTTTACCAAGCCAAACGTAGTGCAATGAAAGATTGGAACTATCAATAAGCTGCACTTTGTAATAATTTAAATGGAAACTGTATTTCTGGTACCTCGCAATTGATTAGGGTCCACAAATTTCCAATAATGCTATTTGCAGGTACTTCAGTTTCTTCTTTGAGATGAAAAAAGTACACAACGTACCCTTCTGGAATACTCTCTGCAGGTCGAAGAATAATACATGGGAAAAACATGCCGTTCAACATGGCAAGAATAAAATTGGAGATAACTCGTCTAAAAATTGAAAGAAACAGATTCAAACATTTCTTTAAATATTAACAAATCCATAAGATAAAAAATTTCTTACGAAATATTTTGTGGTATTAAAAGTTCTGCGTCTCTATCTCGAAGATCTTGCTTTTCATGGCTGATTCCGTTGCCCATTATTTTATTTGAAACTTACACTATTTATTTCATTGTTACGATTTATGGAAAATGGTTGATGCCATTTTAGAATTGAATAAGTATCAAAATTTTATGAAAAATGTCAAAAATAACACATATTGTGTTCCAACTAAGTAATGCTCTCTCTGTCTCTGTGTCATGAATATTAATAATTTGATTTTTTTATTGTGTAACTTTTTATTGTGTTTAATGATAGTTGATGGAATGCTTGTATGAATATGTTTCTGGTATCGAGCTAATGATGGATTTTGTGAAATTAATTTGCATTCGTCTATTATTCAAGGATACTATTCCAGCGAGAAGGATATACCTACGTGATATCCTCATACTATACATAGAAATAATAATTAATAAAACAAAGCTGAATACATATTCTACTTCCATTACAGACTCTGGAACGGGGTCGTAGACACCTACACACATATTATCAAGTACCTTTACAATAAAAAGTAATATAATCAATAATAAAATAGAGGAACATGAAAGCTGGAACTACTATTATTATTACAAGGAGACATATGATACCACCAATACCAACGAATATGTATAATAGAGAAAAACTATGTTGCGGTGGAAGTCAGGAATAAGGCTCTAGGAATTTTAAGAAATTTACTGAGAAGTGCCTACATCTTAGTCTTATAAATCGTATACAAAGTTTTGAGATTCGCAATAATTTTGTGGAACATTAATAACAAAGTGTAATACGTGTTGTCGATCCACTAGTAACCAAACCATTTTCATTAGGCTTCTCCGAGACCCCATTACTCTTATGTTAAGGATCCTAAAGTGCAATATACACATAGATTCAAAAATTTTGCATCACCCTAAATCTCCGAAAAAAAAATGTGTTCATTTTAAATGGATCAGAGATTAATCAAATAATTAGTTTCAATAAAAAAAACGTGTATATTTGTCAAAAATTTTTATTATCCAATAATAAACTTGCTTTAAACATAAAAAGTATTCTTATAAATTAAATGAATTAAATACAAATTGATTCTTTTTAGAGAAAAGGTTAAGTGAGAACCTGCATGAGAACTTTTAATAAAGAGTATTTCCACCTCTAGAATTTATGCAAGCTTGAAGTCGCCTGCTCATGCTGTTTACCAAATTATTGATATTCTGTTAAGGAATATTTCGCCATTCTTCTTGGGCCGCATGAACAAGCTCTTGTACACTCCTGGGTGGATTTCTACGTGCTGCCACTACCCTGGCAAGCATGTCCCAAGCATGTTCTATGGGATTCATGTCAGGAGATAGGGCAGGCCAGTTCAAACGATTGATCCCTTCAGTTTCAAGATACTTATTTACAGCTCTGGTCCGATGAGGTCGGGCGTTATCGTCCATAAAAACGAAGGAATTGCCAACAGCTGCGCGCCATAGTCTCACGTGAGGATGTAGAATCTCTCTGAGATACCTATCACCATTCATCGTTCCCTCCACATGAATTAATTCTGTGCGATCATTTAACATGATACCAGCCCAAAACATAGCACTTCCTCCTCTGAAGGGCGGCACGGGGCGAGCATGGGCAAGCTGAGCAACTCTCGCTGGATCCCGCCACACACGTATTCGATGGCTATCTTGTACCAAACAAATCCTTGTCTCGTCGGAAAAAAACACCGAATTCCAAAATTCTTCAGGCAAGGCCGCGTGTTCTTGAGCCCACTGTAGTCGGCGAACTCCGATGTGCTCAGGTTGTAGTATGGGCACTCTTATTGGTCGGCGACACCTCAAACCTGTCGCAAGTATTCGTCTTCGTAATGTCAAGATCGATACTTGAACTCCCAACGCATGTCTCATATCTCTTTGGAGTGCTGGTATTGCCATGGTCGGGTTTCTTCGGATAGTTAAGTGGATATAGCGGGTCTGCCGCTGATTAGTAACACGCCTTCTACCGTTTCTAGGTCTATCACGAAGAGAATTGGTCTGGAGATACCGGTTCCATACACGAGACACATCACTTTGCCAAACGCCAACTCTGTTTGCCACGAACCTTTGAGAATGGCCTTCTTCAACTAAAGCCACCATTCTTGCACGGTCAATCTCACTTAAGACTTGACTATTCATGTTTGCACTTAAAATCGTAAAAATCAAATGCCTTGAATGTTAAAATGATCGCACTAAAAATGCTATCTCACAAAAAAAA
>CAJUYH010001609.1:0-18710 GCA_910591685.1 Galerucella tenella
TTTCTCACTTTCTTAGCCTTATTACATCCTGCAATCATAATCCAATAAAAAAACGTAATATATTTAATTATTGATTGTCATTATAGTTCGTAAAGACTATTAATAGATAAGTATCCATATTGTGGGATGTGACCATAAAATTAGTGCTCCTCAAATTAATAATAAATAGGTCTAATAGAAATTAAGTTTTGTTTGTCTTTTTTCATACTTACGTACGCCACTGGTGATGAAAATCAACAGCCGAATTACACTGTTGTCATTTTGAGCACGCGCCCGACAAGGACTATGCTGTCTTTCTTGCACTTATAGCTTCTTTTAAAACAATAATAGATCGCCTTAAAAAGCATTTTATCAATGAAATATTTTGTCTCTGGTATTTATAAGTCTATGATTATCACACTTGCAAGGTTCATGTTCAAGCAGAAAAAAATTGAAAAATTGTGATACAATTTTTTTTCAGGCGGATTATTGTTCATTTATCTATCCAGTAAGCCCCTGAATTTTTTCATTTCTTAAATTTCATATTTAATATGTTAAAATAATTGTGTCCAAAATAGGCGTGGCTTACGGAAGCCAGAACACCCGTTTTCGGCCGTATTTTCATCCCTCTGGGAAAATTATAAATATTGGTCCTACAGTTCCGGAAGTCGGGTTTTTTTTAGGAAATTTCCTCCTCTTTTCAAATCTTTTTTTTTTATTTGAAAAATATTTATTAGTTTTTGAGATATTTGCAAAAAACTAAACCCCCTTTTTTTAGTTAATTGTTAATAACTTTTGCAATTTTTGTTTGCGGAACTTCATTTTTTTCAAAAATCATCTAGATGTCATCCCGAATCGAATGACACCTCGATCATAATTTTCGGAGACTGCTGAAAAAAGTTGGCCAAAAAGACATTGTTGACTAGACTATTAATATTTATGTCAACTATTATTTAGACAAGCAACGATGAATATTATCAAATTCCTACATAATCCTGTTTTAAATTCTTAACAAGTTGTTGTGTGTGTTTCAAAAATATTACATTAGGTAGGTACTAGTTAATCTTGACAACGGTAGCTGGAACCCTAGCGAAAAGTCGAAATAAAAAATAAAATTATTGTGGTTTGATTCCCAAAAAAAAATAAGAGAAAAAAGAATAAGTAATGCCACAAGGAACGTACAGAAGATATTACAGGGTTGCCAAAACTTTACTCAACCAATCCAAACTTGGTAATATCTTATTTGACGCGAATAAAATAATATTTAGTTTGTAGACCACACGAGCAACATCACTGCATATCCTTGCACTGATTAGCTGCAAATTTATAAATTCAAAACCCGTTTTGCAACTCTCGTCGATATAGAAGACACACACATCTATTTATAAACTCATCCTTGCATTATAACAATTTGATGGCGAAAAAAAATTTCTTACCTGACCATCTTCGTCGGTTAGTAGCAGTTGCCATTCCACGTATTACCTTACTGATTTTTGCTTTTGCTTTCAAGACCGTTTACGCTTGTCTTAACTGTTTTTTTCAATTCTGAAATAAAAGAAGTTTATGTGAGTTTTATTTATTTATTTGTGCAGAAATGCTCCCATCAATAAGAGAAGGGGAAAGAAAATGAACGATTTGATATTTTTTCGAGAAGGGGAAGGGAAATGATTGGGATTTATCAAGAAGAGAAAGGAAAATGATCAACAATTATGGGGAAATAGTGCTAAAAATCAGAGATGGGAAAGGAGGAAAATGAATTATTTGATATTATTTCGAGAAGGAGAAGGCAAATGATTGAGATTTATAGAGAAAGGCAAGGAAAATTAATGACTGACACAAATCAAAGTGTAACTGTATATGACAATATCAGAAAATAAGAAAAAGAAAACAATAAAAAAATTCTTAGCGGGACGGGGATTCGATCCACGGACCTCCGAGTTATGGGCACATCACGCTTCCACTGCGTTCCGCTGTTCTTATTCAGTTTATCAGTTATATCGAATAGAAGATTAATAGCAGCTCAACTTCGATCGTTCGGGGGTAGGTATATACACTCTGATTGGTGGAAACCTTTCTGCAATTAGCCCCTGGTTTTTGTCTAAGAAAAGAAGTACCTAGTCCAGTACAAAACAATGTATGATTTACATTAACATCCAGTGGCGTATCCAGAGTTTTAGTCTGGGGGGTAGAGGCAAGAGTTTGAGTCTGGGGGGGGGGGGGGGCAATATTTAAGTAAGACTTTAAAAAATTTTGTGATGAAAAGTATTGTGTCTGTGACAAAAAAACTTGTTCCTTGTCCTTATAGCTAGTGGCGCTCAGTCGTCGATAGTAAGAAAGCGCTGCTGCCGGATCGAACAAAAAGTCACTGCAGTTGATCTTTATCCCTGGGGGTAATTACCCCCATTATCCCCCCGTATATGCGCCCCTGTTAACATCAGTAAAATATTTTTACAATTAAATTGATATTTCAAGTTATTGATCCTCTTACATTTTTCGTTATCGAAAATATTTAGATGACCCCATTTTCCACAAATATAATTTTAATCATATTTATTTTCAATTAAATCGTTATGAATGTTATTGCTGAATGCGGACGCCTATAATTTTATTCACAAAGATATCTTATCAAGCGATTTTATCTTACTGACTTATATACAGTAGATTACGTCTATTATTATTTGCAATTTCACAAGAAATATGATTAACTGAATTGCTAGATGCAATAACCTCATTAACAATACTCTCTCTTTCTCTCTGATTGACTTATTCTTCAAAAGAACTAAACAAGAACGAACGATTCATGTGCCATTAGCAAATAGTTTCTGCGCATTAGTTGACCGTTTGTGATTGCTGATTGATCCAAAGAATACACCAAACTAACCAGAAGCGCAATCTCTTTGATATGTTTTGGTAACAAAAATGTATAACCGCAGGCCATATAGGCAATATAAACTGTTGTTAATTAACATTATTATCATTAGATTAACTTAAAGGATGGAATTTGAAAATGAATAAAGAACTACCAACATAATAATTATGTTGAAAAAATCTAAAATCACTAAAAAGTTGCGCGTGAATAACCTTAAAAATTAGAAACATTTCATTTTCAAGCCTGAAAGTTGCATTGAAAATGGCCGAAACGCATGCGCAATTATTGTTCATATAATACTAGTCTTAAATTACAGCCTTTTTAATGAAATTGCTAGCAATTTAATTGCTGGCCTTTTTTGAATAATAATTGCGCATGTGTTCCGGCCATTTTCACTGCAACTTTCAGGATTGAAAAATATAGAAATGTTTCTAATTTTCAAGGTTATTCACGCGCAACTTTACGTATTTTTAGTGATTTTAGATTTTGACAACATAATTATTGTGTTGGTTATAAAAAATAGAAGAAGAATCATAACCATACTTTAAATTTTTTAGTTTAATATTTTGTTTTGGTTGTAAACTACAGAATTTCTAAAATTATCTCTCGGAGACTTGTGTAGTGTTGGAAATATCTACATTGGAAATGGCGAAAAAAATTTGAATGTGCTAATAATAATGTCAAAAAAATCTTGGAAACTTGCAACAAATCAGGCTCAAATGTAAGAAGACTGGATTTTAATTTTGCATGCAATTTATATTGCCTGCAATAAAGTTGCTGCAAAAAGGCTGTAATGTAAGACTAGTATAAGGCCAGCAATTTATTTAATGCAAGACTGGTATAAGAGAAACATTATCATACTGAGTGCTAGGTGGTTTCGTTTATATAATGTCCATTTTATATTTATTTAATAACGTCATTAAATTTACATTTTTCATAAGTAAAGAGACTAATAACAACCCCTCCATCCCTGGCTGAATGACGTGAGTCAAACCAAAAAAAAAAAAAACCCTCCGTCCTTCCTGCTCCTCTCCTCTGCAACCTACACATATTTAATTTACACCTCGTTTTTTTGTATAATTTTCCAATTAACGCTAAAATTGTGTTTTACAATGAAGATGTTTTGTTTCAAGTTAACACACATACGCTATTTTTCACGATTTTTTTTATTTAAAATCGCTAAAACTTCGTAGGTTAATGAAAATGCTACATATTTATACCTACTATGATAGCATCACAGCCTGAAATCGGTACTCAACCTTAGTTAAAAGTTTTATCTAATCAATCTCATGTAGATCTGCAATAATTATAACTTGGCAATAGAATGTTTTATTATATCTTATATATTTTATTATATCTATAAAATTTTATAGAAATTTTGCTCATACATAGGTAAGTAGGTACTAAAGAGACTTGAAGTTTACGAATTATTAAAAATGTATTATTTGTATTATCCGTTATTATGATTAAAATTTTGAAGTCTAGACTTGTTTTCTTTGAGATAAAATTGGGTTATAAAAATCATGGTTGTATATTAAGACGTAATCTTTTTACGAACTGAAATGATATGATTCATATAAAATTCAGGATTCTTTGGAAAATTTAAAGATATGACAATGCTGTAATACATGTAGTGCGCGATATACCTAATTGGCAGTAATCATATTCTTTTTCCGACAAAGAAATACTGAATCACCGCGACTAATACTTTAAGGCCTCAAGAATGGACACCAAATTGGTCTAAGTGCTAAAAATTTAAAAACTACAAATAAAAACTCTAAAACGAAATGTCTATTAGATTAAAATTGAAGTGGAAACCAAGCTCATAAATTCAGTAAAGCGTTGTTTAAGTTAGTTACTTTCGAATATTTAACAACTACAAATATATTATGGACAAGGTCGTCCGTATAAATTGATATGAGAAAAAATAGGTACGCCAACCTTTGAAAAATATAATATATATATATATATACATATACCTAATTTTGGAACATAAGTTATCAAAAAGATAATACCTAATAGGTACCTACCTGTTATCAAATCATGCAAAATTACAAATTGTTTTTTATCAAAAATGTTGTGATAGGTACTTTCTACTACACCTCTGTATAAGCGATAGTGACGTACAGTAACACAGATCTAGATTTACAGTGGTTTTAAATATTCGTAAAAGTAATATACCTTATAGGTAAGTATAACAACAATTTTATTAGGCAACTAAAAATGGGCATTCTTTTTAGGTAGGTATATAAGCTAAATAAATTCAGAGATAAATTCACCAGACATAAATTTTCAATGTATTGTAACCACTTTATTATTTCCCTTCAGATTCTATTGATATTAGAGATTTTGCCACATTATAAGATGATAAATAAAAAATTTGGCAACAAAGTACGACCCTGTACTGTTTACAATGAGGTATTTATAACTTTTACCGATAATCTTATGACTTCAGGTGTTAGGTAAAGAAATATATTTAAACTGTCAAGAAATAATATATTCTTAAAGTACCTATGTCCATAAAAGGTAAAAACTTATTGTTAAAATTCACGTACGTGTTTACTATAGGTACTAAGTACTTCGAGTACAGCCTGTACCGTATGCAAATGTTTATGTGTCTTTTACATAAATATACCTATTTTGTAAATAACAGACTCAACATCAATAAACAATTTCAATTTTAATAATACAGAGAGAAGTCTGGTTTTTAAATAGTGACATTTTTGGCGGTTTAACATGTGAGTCAATTTGTTTTTTTTGTAGTAATATTGCAATATTTACCTATTAAACAAGCATTCAATTTTTGCGTACCTGTTGAATTAACGTTTATAAATCACTTTTCCCAATTTTCCTAAATAAACAAATATATAAATATAACCAGCAAATCGCTCGTTTCTCACGACACGTAACAACCAAGCAACTACACACCAACAGCTAAAATACCCAACTGCCAACTGAAAAAGTGAAAACAAACGCAAAGCAAAGCATACATCCAACGCATCCAACTTTTTCACATAATCAACTCTTGTTTAGATGTACAACGATGCCAAATATTTAGCAAATTCCACCAATTAACATATTTTGAATATACTGATAATATTGCGAATTAACGCAATCTGTCTATAGGAACCTAAAATGGGACTGGAAATAAAAATAATCTGAAAATATTATCAAGCATCCTCACATGGTTTTTTAGGTAAGTACCTAAATATACGAAAAAATGGTGGTTCTTATGATTCAAGACACAGTAATGTTATGTTATGTTTATAAACATTAAACACACAACAGAAACATTTTTTTGTGTGTGTGATTACAATATACCTTTTTGCGCGATCGATCTTTTTTGTTGATTTACAGCATCGGTTGTCAGGTCGGTAGGTTGTGTTTACTGGTTTCTAAGTTTAACACGTCGGTAAGTGATTTACTTACCGTTCAGACGTCGGTAAGTAAACTACGTCTTAGCCCTACATACATTTAAGTGGTCCTAAATTAGTTATTTGTATACTAAGGCCGCAAAATGCTTTTTCGCGTTCCGAGAGAGAGATTATCGCCGAGGCCACTCCGGCCGAGGCAAGATAATCTCGAGGTCGCGAAAACATTTCGCGGCCATAGTATACACAATATTTTTCGTGCAACCGTGAAAATTACATAATTTCAATAAACATTATGTCTCTTTAGAAAAGACAGTTAGTTTTTGGTTCGAAATACATTGTTATTGTCATATTTCAGAAATGTCAAATGCTGTAGTGGCGTTCAGTTTGCCGGCAGTCACTATGGGAACGGCCGTAAAAATTTTTGTCGGCCGTCACTCTGGGTAACGGCCGCAAAATGATAACGGCCGCAAAATATCATTTTGCGGCCTCTGTTGCGGCTGCAAAATGCTTGTTTTGCGTCCGGTTGCACGAAAAATATATTACTTCATTCATTACACAAAAGGAACAAAAAAAATAAGAAGATTGATATTTTTTAATGAACAGAATCGAACAGAACAATATAAAAAGTAATAAATAGCATGAAAAAAATTTAACCAAAGTGCAAATTATATTTTAAACTGATCGAGAAGTATAAATGTCACTATTGACATTTCGTTCATTTCGAAGAAATTTAAATTATTTTATTCGAAATTCGAATATTTCAATACGATCGCGCAAAAAATGGTATAAGCATTTCGAACGTTAAGGGTAATACCGGTATCCAGCAAAATTGGAGGCTGAGCGTAGCGAAGCCTCCAAACATTGCTGTCGACCGGTAAACAACCCTTACCGTTCTTGATACTTAATATACTATACACCTACACTTCCTATTCCCAGTTTTCTTTTGACCGTAACAAAGTAAAACATTTGTTAGGAGCTAGGACACTTAGGACTTAGGAGTGTGTACCTATATGTGTACTGGTGTGTATTACCATGGGGCGGGGACTGAATTATTTTTGCCACATGGATGTTATAAGAATTGTATTTATGTATGTATGTATTTTGAGGTGACATTCACTGATACCTAAAAGATCTATTGTGTCCCCATACTTCAACTTAGTTTCTGAGGAGAGTCTCAGAAACTAGTAGTTCCTTTAGTCCTATTTCCTGGATGAATTTTAGGATTTCTGCTGGCTTCAACCTAGGTAAATGTTCCTCTTCTATCCAGTAATCTCCCAGGTGCTGTGCTCTAGGATATGGATAGGCACCTACATGTGTTTGAACCGTTTAACGACTGTTTTAATTTTAATATGTTCAAATGTTCAAATTATTCATATGTAGTGATAAATATTATTTTTTTAACCATTCTTGTACAAGACAGTACCGCTAAGCCAGAGCTTGTCATATGATGAAAAGCTCTAACTTTTTGAAATTATACTATAGGTAGGTAGGTACGGCCCTGTCTTGTCCAATCTCCAAAACTTTTTTCTGTTCCATCGTTCCAGTTAAAAATGAACGTTCTAGTATGAATAATAATTAGTCATATAGGTTTTTCTTCAATAAAATGATCAACGTTTTGTAATAAATATCAAAATTTTCGGAAACATTTCCCACCTCCATGGCGCCCTCTAGTAATCGTTTGTGATAACTTAAAAACGGTTAATATCTTCAAAACAATTTAAATGTAAGTAGGTATGAAAAAACCAGACCGTTAACTGCCGTTAATAATAATATACCTATCAGCTTTTTTGTATAAAGCTCTTGTATCCTCTAATACGTATAGATACCACGTAAATTTAAATGAATTCCTGCGAAATGAAAAGCACGCAAAAAAACTTGCAGAGTTATTTGTTATTTGTGTAAACTGTTTTAGTAAAGAGGAGGGGCACGGAGAAATCATATTAACCGGTATGGGAAGACGCCAGTTTACAGCGTTGCCGGAGTAAATTAGAGTAGGTAGCATGGAGACTAGATAAGGAGAACTGACTCATACGGGAAAATTGACAAATATGTCCTCAAAATCGTCTTTCTAAGTAGTTTGGTTTTTGACCGCAGCGTGCGCATTGTACCTTAAGAACCCATTTCTGACAGAAACTACAATAACCTTACTTTTTATAGATGACAGTAGTCCGATAGTAAACATTACTAAAATGCAATAGAAATATAAAAATTATTTAAACTAGGCAGGTTATTCGTTGTTGGAAGCCATTGCAATAGTGGTTGGTAGTGCAGATTAGGTATAAAACGAAGATGCAAATTGAATTTAATTAAAGAAAACTAGTTTTTTCAGTAATCAAAAATATTAAGATAAATGAAGTAGGAGATAATTATTATCTTGAATCAAAATTATAATTATTCCCCACTTGTGAGAAGTGTTCTATACAAGTATATTATAAGAGATCAGGAAAAAGAAAGGTGAACAATGATTTGAAGAAAAACTAGAGGTTGATAAGAACTGAGTTATGAAACTAATCTGATGGAAGTACTAGTATGCCTTTGATACAGAAAATTATGAATTCAATTGATATTCAGATAATAATAGGAAATGAAAATATAAATGAGGTGAGAACATGAATTCAAACAAATAGGTATATTCAAGAAATAGAACAAAATTATGTTTGCAATTATTGGTGCACTTTACCAATAGGGATTAATGAAACCATAAGACATTGAAACTAATTGATGACACTTATTTCTTACCAATCTACAGCCAAGTAATTCAAGTCTGGGCAATTATGGAAAAGCATCAATATCATGAAAATAGTGTAGTGAATGTTTTGTGCAGCTGAGTTAATGAATAGCAACAGATATATATTTTGTGTACTCATGTATTTCACAATAATTGGTGACTTTCCACTGTGTTTGCTGTTAGGAATCAAACTTTTGTATTGTTAAAATAAAGTTCCTACTTGAAACAATTATTTTCTTGAGTGATGGAAATTATTTAAATATATCTTATATTGAAAACCTGTGCAGGCATCAACTTCCACATGTTAAACCACTATTGCAAAATGGTAGTTGTACCAGCACATATAGATTTTAGAGTAAATTATAGGACAGCAAGGAGCCCTACAGAAGTCCTTGTTAACGTATAAAGGTTTGGCACTTTTACTTGTGATGCTCTATCACTAAAGTAGTCTTAAATATTTATGACACATCACTTCATATAGTTTTAGGACATACCACAGTTCCAAACACCTTAAAATGCATCAGTAATGACTAGAAAAATAGCAACACTGTTTTCTTCATAATCTAGTCTAGAGGTTTGTTATTGGATGTCAGGTTCAATCGTGAATGTATAGTTGAGCATTTTCTCTAAAATCAATCTGGTATCAAGATATATTATCTATGTGTTCTTTTGTAATCCTATAAATCAAGGTAAATCTATCAAGTTTCCTAATTACCTTATTTTAACTTTAACAGTAAACTTATTACCAACTCATAGTATGTATAACAGGCCATAAAATAGGTAGATTTCAAGTAAGAGGCAAAATACAGATTGTACACTTTATTTTTAGGTGGAAGAAGTTACATGGTGTGTAGTTGAATAGGTAGGTACTTCTCATGAAAATCTGTATAGGTATTTAACATTTTCATAATTTCTTCTTCTAAAGGCTTGACCAGTTTGGAAGCATTCATATTTTCGTTAAATTTATGAAAAAAAACCTAAAAATTAGATATTATCAATTATGTAATTGTTTTATTATTTCTTAATAATAGGACCAAAATTTGTGTTTAGAGCTTATGGCAAGTGACATTTATCAATACATACCTACCTTCTATGTTTTCAAACTATTTTTTCTAGTTGCAAAATATGATGCTCCAATTCTAAATTATTCGAAGGCCATTCAATATAGTACATTTGAAATGATACACCGCCTCCAAGCATTTTAATTGGTTTCTCCTTCTTCGTTTTTTCATATTTTTGTTGGTTAATATTTTACTATGTAGGAAGCCAGATTCTGAAAAAATTTTATACATAATGTGAACATAGGTATTTCTTAATACAACTTGAATTTATTTTTCATATTTGGGGTGAACTTGGTTCTAGAATATACTTACTTTCACGTAGGGTGTCTTCTTTATTCTTCAAATTTCTCTTTCAAATACCTGTTTTACTCATTGTATCTGTGCTGGACCTTTAAATTTGTTCTTAAATTCCATAACAAAGAAGCATGATAGTAGATATTCGTATAATACATTCAGCTGATTATTTTACCACAAAAACGATCAAAATTTTCGTTATTTTTTAAAAAGAGTTCAAAAAAAGGACTTCTTATCCAAAAAATGTTTTGGTTTTATTACCTCTAACCTCACTTTCCTTACACGTGAACCGCGAACTGTCAAAGGAGCCTGCAACCAATAAAACTTGATGAACTAAAGTTTTATGATTGGCTGTGAAGGTTCTTATTCTTAGCTGGCGCCCTCTACCTTGTGCAAAAATTGAAATACATGGAGTTCGGTCTCCTTATATAGTCTCCATGGTAGGTAGTTAAAATAAATCTCGTTATGTCTATTCACTAAAGAAAAAATTAAAACTAAGATTAATTTAAAACGTGTTATGTGTTATGTTATCTAGTGTCCATGGCTCTGTGCTTTTACTTCTTCTAATAAATTACAATGGCCTCGTGTATCATCCAACCAGTGTTGTGTGCGGCTTATGAACCGTTGACGCATTATGTCAATGTCAAGCACGAAACAAAGGTACTACTCACTACTGAAAACTGAATGTCAAATGTCAAAAGTGTCAAGTTTTTATGCAGTGTAGTGTCTTATCACGGATATTTTTGTAGTTTAATAATGTATTTCACTTATTTCGTGTTAAAAATTCGAACGTTTTTATGATAATCTTCTCTAGGTTGTTATTTAATGTTAATTTTGAGCAAACCTGACATGTAAGTAAACTTTAACTGCAGGCAGAGTATCTGCTTGTTTGCATAGTAACATGGCCGACTGTATATAAAATGGAAATGTATTTTAGTTGTATTTTTAATATTTTCTGATGGCGATGGATTTTAGGATGTCCGAATCAGGTGACGTCCCACAGTCCGCAAGCCCCGCAGAAAGGGATAAAGTCCCTAGTAGAGTAATAATAACTGATGAGGAGGCGAGCTGCCACACTATACAAGAATGGCAGAATTGCTGGCGGCAACAAGATACCTATTTAAATAATCTAGAAAGGAAAGCAAATCAGCATGAAGGTACTTAACTTCAGTTATTATTCGTTTAAAGTGTTTCATAGTTTTTACCGGGCTGTATCTTGATGGTGCAGTGCAGTGAGGTGTACCAAATCAAATGTGTTAGTGAGGCGGTAGTTAACGTATAACGTGTGCTCATTGCAGGGGAGCTGGCAGATTTACGACAAGCCAACGAGAAAATCAAGGGACAGCTGTTTGAATCTCAGCAGAAGGAAAAAACTTTAGTTCGCAAATTGGCTGCTAAAGAACAGGAGACACAAGACTATGTGGTTAGTACAGTTACCATTCACTTTTTTTAAATATGTGCAGTGAGTGCTCTTGTTAACGGTACTTACAAAAACACCCATCAATTCAGACCTTTGACACTGAAGTGCATTTCCCTAAAATCATCCGAAGTGTTAAAACCCTAGTGATTTATTAATCAGGGCTTTGATTATTTTAATAACTTAGTGTCTTGGTCTAATTACTCATTAAATACTGGTTGCTCAATTAAAATCTGAAAATTCTAGGTACTTGGTGTAGTGATTTTTAATTATTGTGCATTATCTGTTGATTTTTTTAATCTTCAGAAAAAATTGTCTACAAATATAGACATTATGTTTTAAAATTGTCCAAGAAAATCTGAATTAATTATTTAGAAGAAAACCGTTTGTAATGGATATTAATAATAAAACAATCTATTATTAAATAAAATGCTTTTATTATTTTTATGTTAATTTGTGTTTTAATTTCTACCATGCTACTATGTCATTTCTAATATCTGATTCTATAGCTCATCATAGTATTAACATTGATATCTGAACAAAAATTGTATCTAATAGATTTTTGCTTTTACCACCAGATTGTATAGCTAGGAAAAAATATAATGTTCCTCTAACTCTACATCCAATGTGAGCTATATAATTAATCTTACAGTGTATCCCAGTGAAACAGTACAATAGAATTTATTCATTCTATGAATTTTTAATAGTTTTATTGAAAAATATAATTAGTTTGGAGTATAAGGGTAGGTAGATATTCTACAAAAAAAACTATTAAATCCTACAACCTTCATTACCATGTAATGTATATTAATTACTACTGTGAGTGTGAATATTGAAGAAAATTCCTTACTGTATTTAGTGGTTAAATATGTTGTAAACAATATAAATGATTTATGATTATACTTTGGTACAACTAGCAAATATTCCTTAAGGAATTGTGATGAAATTATATTAGGTATGTTCTTTTTGACTGAGATCTCAGTTAATCTCAGCTCACATTGGTAATGTGCGCGTTCTTTTTGATTTACTCACTTCGAAGTGAGCTGAGATTTTTCCTCCCCCTTCACCGATGCTGAATGTGATGTAAGGGGGTATCAGTTGGACTTGAGTCGGAAATAAAATGGAGGGGATGAAGAAACATTTGATTTTGTTTACATATAAACACACATAACCTAATTTTCTTTTGTTACAAATTATCAATTGACTAAATAAAAGAGAAATAATTATGGATACAATAACATTATTATATGTTGATACGAGTAGTTCGTTCTTTTTGGTGCTTACATCACTTTATCTCAGATCACTTTAACTGAAGTGAGCTGAGATCTCAGTCAAAAAGAACACACGTGTGTCACAAGGGCAGGAAATGAGCTTTGGTAACCTAAGACTATAGGATGCACAAGTGAGTGGTCATGGAGGTTGTTGGAATAATAATCACTTGTCAAAACAGTGTATTATTACTAGACACAAAATAGTTGTTTAATTATTTTGATATTACAATTTCTGCTCAAGGGTAATAAAATTTGTATAATAGTAAACTTCTCCAAGATACATACTTAATCAATGATAAATGTTATTTATCCAACAAAATTAATGAAGATCTGTATGTTCCTTATCGTGTCATCATTATATGTTTTTGTTAATTTATTGGGAAATTAAACCACAATATTTTTAATTCAACCTTTTGGTAGCATTCCTATTGTTATCAAGAATAATTAAATAAGTAATGAATTGTCTCAAATTCTAATCCCTATTAATTTGGGATCAAAGCAAAATTTAATCTTTTTGAAAGAACTAATACATCTGAAGAGTTTAAAGTTTTGTTTGATAAATTAATGATTGTGTTTGGTACATTGTTTTGTTGATAATTAAGTAGTAAGTTTTTTTTTTGGATTTGTTGTTCAAATTCTTAAATTTTTTGGATTTGAATTTGTTTTTGAAACGCTGTAATACATTTTATATTTGATATTATTTTATCGAAGTCAATTTTAGTTACCCTATAAATATTGAATCTATGGTGCTGAAGGTGTTCTCGAACCATAGCAAAACCATTCTTCCTTCTTAGGCAGGATGTAACTTTAGTCCTCTTGGTATGACCCCATTATTCTTCAAAGGAAATTAACTAAACTTTCAGAATGTGCCAGCTTTTTGTGTAAGCTATCTAATTTTCTGAAACATTTTGGAACAGATGGCCCATACCTTGTGTTTAAATATCTTTTGTATGTTCCTTGTGGTGCATTCATTATTCCTTTATTTAATTTCCCAATCAAAAAAGAAAAAAATGAAGAAATTTACCTTTTTAAAACACAATGTAAACTGACAAATTTGAATTATTAGTGTTGGTAAAACCTTATTTATAGCTAAGTATTCTTTGATATACTTTTGGTAATACAAAACTGCCGTTCTTAATAGTTTATAATGTGGAAATATCACATAAATATTGCAAAAACATTAAAAGTTTTAATAATATACAAAAT
This sequence comes from Galerucella tenella, assembly GCA_910591685.1. NCBI lineage: Eukaryota > Metazoa > Arthropoda > Insecta > Coleoptera > Chrysomelidae > Galerucella > Galerucella tenella. Next base: position 14,200 of record CAJUYH010001609.1, read on the forward strand.
AATGCATGACAGTATGTTCTTTTGATTGATGTTTGAAGTAAGAGGGTGAATTGTTATTTTTTGTATGGAATTTCTTTGGAAACTATATAATTGTTTTAAACCATGAGTGTCATCATGCCTATTATACAGGGTGTCCCACGACGATTAAGACAAGTAATATATCAGAATTGGGCAGTAGTACATAATTATAATTTTGGGGGTGTAAATTAAAGCAAATGTTGCATCTTTTCTTGTTATTGTGTTACCCAATGAGTTATTTCTTTTTGGTCACGTGACTTCGCATTCGAAGTTATTAATGAGACAACCTGTATATTGGTGCCTTTCTATGTTCTTCCCGATAAAACAATTCCAACCAACTAGCACACTTGGGGTCTAAAGTGATTAATTCAAGAGCTACAGGTACTTAAAGGAGTTAAAAAAATTCATAATTGAGTCTCCTGTTACATTCGTACGTAATGATCAAGACAAACCAATATTATAATTTTTAATAATACTTGAAACTTGAAAGTTAATAAGGGAACGACCTGTATATCATGGAGTAAAATTACATAAAACTGTGTTTTTTCCACAAAAACTTGTTTACCTATTAAATATCGATTAAAAAGTAGCATAGCAAATCTTATAAAAAAGACTGCCAAGTTTGCCATGATAATGACAAAAGTGCCAATAAGAAAATATTGGTTTGTCTTAATCATTACGTAAAAATGTAAGAGTGCCGAAAATTACAGGGGATTCAATTATGAATTTTTTAACTTACAATCCTTTAAGTATCTGTAGCTCTTGAATTAATCACTTTAGACCCCAGTTAGTTGGAATTGTTTTATCGGGAGGAACACAGAAAGGCACAAATATACAGATTGTCCCATAAATAATTTTGAATGCCTCATTGGGTAACACAATAACAAGAAAAGATGCAACATTTGCTCTAATTTACACCCCCAAAATTATAATTATGTACTACTGCCCAATTCTGATATATTACTTGTCTTAATCGTCGTGGGACACCCTGTACATTGAAGAGCATTTAATACCAAATTTTCCTTTGCTGCAACTAATTATGTAATTCAATCAGAAATTTTTATAACCTAATCTTGTTACCTAATAATACTGATTTATGATGTTAATTGTATCAAATTTATAATAATGTGTGCCAAAGAAAAAGTTTTTACATCACACAAGTAATATAAAACAAAAAATTCTATTGATTAAAGTAAATATTTATTTTTATACAAAATGTTTTGTGCTGTTGATAAAGGTGGCTTGTTTACAAAAGGAAGGATTAAAAGAAGACCATTGTGTTTTGAAGTGTTCATTCAGTAAATTAAGGTTAAAATAAAAATCACTTACAAATTCCCTGGTACTGTTTTACTATTCGAAATAAGGTTTGCCAATTACATCATAAAAATGTTTCATTTCAGTTGGCTTCGTGACTTCTAATTTGTATGATATGGAAAAAATAGTATAAAACTGGGATATACGGACTCTTTGAATGACTAGTACATGGTGTTTAAAAAAATACAAATTAATAAGCATTAAGTACAATATTAAAAAATCATGTTGTGTTAATTTACACCATTACCTATTTAGCTCAATTTTTACAGTAAAAAAAATGTTGGTGGTTGTAATTTTATTAGGCTTTCCAATCCTTCCATAAAATTCGTAGGAATTAGGAGTTTTAAACAAGGTAAGTTATTTGTTCCCTGTTATAAATATCCTCTGATTTGTTTAAAATGAAATTAACATTTTTTTCAAACAATTGAAGCAATTTTTAGAGACACAAAGTAGATTCCAAAGGCATTATTCTTTTAACCTAACAGCTGCTATTTTAAGCAACATTATTTGTTAATATTCAATGAATACGTCGGAAAATACGTATTTGGAAGGAGACCCCTATAAAGTTAGCAGAGCCACTTGCAAATAAATCGATGAAACCTATTCCAATAATTGTCGAGAATTTGACGTGAGCGTAAAAAATTTGTCGCGCTCTTAGTTTTTTTTATAGGGGGTGGCTCTGCTAACTTAATAAGTTAGCAGTGCCACCCATAAATAAATGCATCAAAATAGTTACGAATAATTGTCGAGTAATTGTCGAAATCCATCTGACGTGAAAAAAACTCAAAAAATCTATTCCTTCCAGCATATACATGGTAGGGCAATCTTCTGACATCGGAGGAGTACATCGTTGTGGTGATAGATAGAACTTTATAGTTTTGTGTGAGCTAATACAGTTACTGAGGGCACATTTTGAAAATACTTTCGATTCTACAGGGTGTTCCAAAACCACGTAGCAGCACAAACTTACATTTTTTTAAAAGGAATGTACTATATTTTGTCCAAGAATCGAAAAGATCTCACCGCGAGCGTTAGAAAAATATAGCACTCTAATATATTATAAGGGTGTTTTACAAAGATATGGCCAATTATTAGCAAAAAAGACCTCCTCTTTAACACTCTGCAGAACAGTAAATTAAAATAAATCAACAGGTCTTTGTATTCAAATGTCATACAGACATCATTGGCTGTGCTCAGTATTAATTAATTTTTTCATCTGTGGTTTCTTTAATACAGGGTGAAACAAAACGCAAATCAAGCAACATCTCAAAATTTCTAAATGAATCACCCTATAAGTCTTTTTACTTACAATTTGTTAGTACAATTAATAAACTTTCAAACGATGTAGAAAACTTAGGGCATTAGTTAATGGAAAATCGTAGATATTTTATGATAATGGTCAAAAACAAGTATTTTACGTACACAAATTAAATGGTATTAAATTTTTACATGCAGCATCTAAGGCATAAATTCTAATCGTAATTTTGGATGCATCTAAAATATCTTTGACTTCTACTCTTACCATTAGAGGAAGGAAAGAAGGAATTATGTTGGAAGAAATATTTTTGTTTACTGTAAGTAGGCTAATGTCGTTATAGTACTAATAAATATAAAAGCAGTTTGTAGTCTTTACGAAATAATTACTAAAGTCACCACAAACAGTATATCTTAGTTATGTGAAATGCAAGCTTGTAATTTATTTTCTAACTTTTTATATTTTTGAAAAACTAACAATTATGAAAACCAACATTATAAGAACACTCACATTTACATAAATGAAAATTGACATTCTATAAAAAGTATAGTAGTTTATGCTAAGTGTTCAAAATGGCGACCATTTACTTCCATACAATTCTTTTCAAAAACGAGGATCTATACTCTTTCCAACATAGCTGAAGTTTTTGTGGAAAATGCGTTACGAATCCTTTCTTTCACGTCTTCTCTGGTAGTGGTTCCGTTTGATACACAAGTTGCTTGATGTATCCCCATAAAAAGAAATCCATCGGTGTGAGATCTGGAGATCGAGGAGGCCACGAAATTGGTCCACCACGTCCTATCCACCTGTCGGTAAAATTTCTGATATACAGATGCTCCATCTTGTTGGAACCATAAGTTAACTATTGTGTTTGAATCAACTTCCTAAACACAAACGAAGAATACAGCAATATTTCTTTGACATTTATAAGTAGATACTATTTTGATAGTAGCCCACTTGATATAATCAAAAATATGGCTTGATTTAATCAAAAATATGGCTTGATTATGTTTCGCCATTTCTTAAACATGAATAAATATGAAATTATTGGTAATTCCAGGTACCTACGGTATTAGCAAACATTTTATTTCATTGATTAGATATTGTAGATGCATCCAAAATTACGATTAGAATTTATGCCTTAGAAATGTTAAAATTCACAAGATAATGCATGTAAAAATTAATTACCATTTAATTTGTGTATGTAAAATACTTGTTTTAGACCATTATCATAAAATATCTACGATTTTCCATTAACTAATGCCCTAAGTTTACTACATCGTTTGAAAGTTTATTCATTGTACTAACAAATTGTGAAAAGACTTATAGGGTGATTCATTTAAAAATTTTGAGATGTTGCTTGATTTGCGTTTTGTTTCACCCTGTATTAAAGAAGCCACAGATGAAAAAATTAATTAATACTGAGCACAGCCAATGATGTCTGTATGACATTTGAATACAAAGACCTGTTGATTTATTTTAATTTACTGTTCTGCAGAGTGTTAAAGAGGAGGTCTTTTTTGCTAATAATTGGCCATATCTTTGTAAAACACCCTTATAATATATTAGAGTGCTATATTTTTCTAACGCTCGCGGTGAGATCTTTCCGATTCTTGTACAAAATATAGTACGTCCCATTTATAAAAATGTAAGTTTGTGATGCTACGTGGTTTTGGAACACCCTGTAGAATCGAAAGTATTTTCAAAATGTGCCCTCAAAAACTGTATTAGCTCACACAAAATAATAAAGTTCTATCTATCACCACAACGATGTAATCCTCCGATGTCAGAAGATTGCCCCACCCTGTATATACCTTTTTCTTGGAAATTTCTGGTTTTTGAAGAAATTTCGTATTTTCGGCAACAGCGCATAAGTATAATTACATTTTACGTGTTTTCCATATCATTATTGACGAATATCAAG